>JBBUKS010317527.1:0-20455 GCA_038050645.1 Hedychium gardnerianum
GGTCAGGCTCCGAACGGTATTGAAGGGACCGGTCGGGCTCCGACCGGTATTGAAGAGACCAGTCGGGGAGATGAAGGGTAGATATCCGACCGGTTCCCTGAGCTTATCCCGGTCGGGATAATAGAGAGAAGTCTTCCAATCGGCTGGAGTGCGTTCGCCCGATCGGGTTGTTCTATGCCGAGCGGGAGTGTGCTCATCCGATCGGGGTGAAGTAGTTCCAACCGGTCGGCGGATGCCCGATCGGAGGCTTACTATCCGGTCGGTGTGCAAAGGACAGTTCCCCCGACCGGATTGGTTTTGTGTGAGCAGGAGTGTTTTTCTACGATTGGGGCGAAGCAGGAGTGCCTTTGCCGATCGGAGGATTACTGACCGGTCGGGTCGGCTTACTCTCCCCGATTGTCCCCGATTAGTTTGGCTTTGCGTCCACGTTGGGGCTGACCAGCGCCACGTGGCTTTGCTCAGTGTTATCCGGGGGAGCCAGACCTACATACCCGTATCAACTTAGTTCAAATGTCACTAAATTATTATACATTAGCATCCAAAATTAAAAATTAAAAATTAAAAATTAAAATCAAACCATCTAAAAAAAATAAACACCTATGAAAAAGATGGCATGAAATGGACAACTAGGAGAAGAAACCTATCCACAAATGCAATATAAAAACCTTCTACAAGTCAAGGTCATAAATGCAAAATTGCATCATCAATTGCCAGAGGGAATTTTTTAAATTTGAATTATGAAACAAAATTTCAGGACATTTGAACCGCTGTCGCCATTAGCACGTGACACATCCTGATTGTTCCTGGCACGTGCCGTCAAAGTCACCGAACCAACGTGGATCCACGCCAGGGATTTTATCAGCAGCTAGAAAACAACCAGCAGATCCAACGGCTGGTATATTTCAAGAAATACTACCTAATAAAACTCTACGGCTGCCATTTATTCTCCGAGTGGGTCCCACCTCCCGCACGTCAACTCCGGGAGCCGCACAGAGTTCGACGGCCAGAATGCATTCTGCCCGTCACGGACGGTAGATCTCTCTCATTCGGCACGCAGGATCCATCCATCCATCCATCCGCACACACGGTGTCCTTTCCAAAGTATTTCTCCACCTTCTTCTCATTCCCTTCATCCCGGCTTCTCTCCCGCTTGGTAAACAGACCCCAAACCTTTTTTTGTCCCCGATTGAGAGTAGTTTATGGGCTTCGTAACTACCTAATCGTGGTCTATTTGGAGTTAAATTCGAATGTGTATTAATTTAAAAATGTTCTCGAGGTCACCATGTACTCCGCCCACTTGATCAACTTGCCAATAGAAAATGTGATGCAACTTCTCGCCGTCTCTCTCTCTCTTTGGCGACATTCTTGACGTACACCAGCTGCTGGCCGAATTGGGCGGGGGTCTTTGTCTCGAGATCCGGCCATCGCAATCTTGGGGCGTCAGTTGAGGGGTGGCAGCCGGGGGATGTATGAGCGCCGCCTCGGGGAGGATAGTAGGTCGGTGATCGGGAGCTGCCTGCTGGCGAGCGGCGGCGATTGATGCGACTCTACATCGATCTAGGTTTTTCGGGAGCGGCGCTGCTTCTGGTCCTCCTCGTCGGGCCCGTTGTTGCGTTCGTAGTGCACCAGAAATGGCGCCTGGCGGCGGCGAGGCAGGCGGAGGTCCGGCGGTTGGCGCTGCTCGCAGCGCAGGAGGCCGCCGTCGCGGAGATGGAAGCGATGGCATCCTACTCGGCCACTTCAGCTGCTGGTGCTTATTCTACTTACGTTGCTGAGGAGCCCTCGGCGCTGCCGGAATGCGCTGTGTGCTCTGTTTTCGCCGTGGCAAGATGTTCCCGTTGCAAGATTGTCAGATATTGGTAGGTAGAATTGAGTCCCTTTCCCCCCTTCTTTCTTTGACGAAATTTAATCATTTTATTCTACCTATGACCGAGTAACACTGTAAAGATGCTAACTTGGAGTTTAAGAAAAACCTTGCTCAACGTATCTTTCAGAGTAGAGAGCTTATGCCCAAGTTTGCTATCCTGAACGAAACCAACTCTGTTGTCGTAGAGGCGTCAGTGGAATAAAGCGTGGCACATTTCTTTGTTGATTAGTAAAGATGAAGACATATTTGTTACTCCTTTCAATCTGCACTCCCATTTATCTGATCAGAGGGAGGAGAAATTGTCTCGTTCTCTATTTTGCGGCTTTGAATAATGACGTGAAGTTAGGCTCTCGGTTTCCATATGTTGAAGCGTATTCTTAAGCTAATTCTTACTTATCAGTGTCATGCACTGTTCTAGGCTCTATTGGTAGAAAATAAAATAGGTCCATCAAGATATGCTGCATCATGTGTCAATGTGATTCATATAGCAAATGCCTCTATGACCTCATTTAGCTTTATGTCTATGTAGCTTATTGACAAGTGTTGAGTTAGTGACATCAGGATCCATATTATACAAGCATTGCTATTTCCTATCTATATAATTTTCATTGTTGGTTCTGCCATGCTCATATTTAACCTTGGAAAATCCTTCATCTTTCTAGAGTAGCTCCTCCTACATTATTGAGGTGAAGCGCTGCCTTCTTCCTTGATCCAGATATTCATTTGTTCTAATGTGAAGAGAGGGAAAACAATTGAGACCATGCCAAATTTCAAAATTTGAATATTTTTGGCCCTTTTTCTGTGCCTAAAAATCAATGTTTATTAAATTGAAAAGAAATTGTGTGCAGTTAATGCAGTTGTTATTTTTTATATTTTTTAGGACTGCTATATTTGTTTTTTTTTTTCAATTAGATTGTGGCCATAATCTTTTTTATTGGATTAGATCAGTTATATCACGTCTAAACTTATGACGACTAAAAACATCCAACATTATGTTATATATAGAACAACATCAATCCTCCCAATCTCATTTGGATTTATGGCAGTACAACTATACTGCTAGCTTTTTTTAATTGTTGAGTAAGATACGTCAATTTATGGTTTACAAATGAGACTATGCCCTCAGATGTAGATATACATAACTTTATCATGCTCGTATCACTCTTTGCAAATCTTACAGCACTTGAGCCTGGTCCTCTTAGTCAACATGAATCTGTTTCTTCTACATTGATCCAATTATTATTATTTTTTTAATTCTGGAATGAAGTGGAACTATGTGGTGTCATGTAATATAATCATAAAGCATACACTCATTTCATATGAAGAGGGTAATAATCAACAACTAGTTTCAACTCAACTAGGTTAAGCTAGTCAAACAATTTTCATTCTATCATTTTAACATATAAGCAAAGATCTATTTTTTAGTGGAGACCCATAAAAACTAATTCTAAAAGCAAAATATCCAGTCATTTAGACACCTACTTAATTCTTGTTGAGATTGTGATGAATAGGTGCAACTTGTAAATTCAAATTATTTTCAAATGCTCTTGCTAATTCAAGATCTTAGTAATAATGCGTTGGGCAGAATCCACTAATTGAAAAGATCCTTTGTAGATTGAGTCTAGCACAATATCAACAAATGGGAAGCAATGAACATGAGAAATAGTTGCAAATGTGATGTAACTAATTTTTTAGTTGTAGTGTCTTTGCTCGATATTTATATTATGAAACTAATCGCCATAAATCAACGTTAACAGTCGACTCAACCACTAATCTTGGAACCTATCTGCAGCAGCGATCGTTGTTCAACTCAAACCTATTGTTTTGACTATTTAACCATTTAGTCAACTCAGATGCCTTCCACTCGACTCCTCTTGATAACCTTCAACACAATGTGTTGATCCATGACTATTTCATTTGGATTGTGATTAGGTTTGTTGGAGATTGTGCTGACTACCTATGCCTTCAGTCGACTGAACCACCAATCTTGAAACCCTATCCATAGGGCTGATGCTCATCTAGTCGTCTCAAATCTGTTGTTAATTGACTATTTAACCCTTTAGTTATCTCAATTGCCTTCCACTCAACTCCTCTGGATCAACCTTCAACACGGTCGTTTGATCCATGATCGTCCCCTTTGGATTGTGATTGATTTTGTTGGTGACTAGGTCGATTACCTATACCTTCAGTCAATTGATCTAGATAGATTTGTTACTTGATCTTCAGACGACTGTGCCATCAGTTGAGTCACTTGGATAAATTTTGACTCTTTCACTATTGACACGATTTCAATTGCCTTCAGTTGACTCATATCCTCCGTGAGTTTATCTTGTAGAGATAAAGTAAAATGATCATTTTCAATCAAATTCAACCATATAAATTGACTCAACAGTCAAGCTACTTCAATTGACTACTTTACCATTTAGTGGATTTAAGCCAGATTGACTACATCATCAACACAACTAACCAGTCGGCAAAATATGCATATTAGTCGATTGAACTTGCTTGACCTTAAATAAACTCATTAGCTTTGACCTAGAACACTTGTTTACCTATTCTCTAGTCGAGTATATGCCTAAGTAGAAAAGTTTCTACCCAAAAGCACTCTCACTCATCTCACTTGTCTTTATGCTAATCACACTCCATCCCTCAAGACCCCCTCAATAAACCTTCAAGGAGACGAGCATCTCTTCCAACACATAAATGATCTTCAGCATTTGCCGAACCTATCAGGAGATCCACCTTGTGATCTCAAACCGGCAGGAGTTCCTACTTTAGGACTTCATGACAAGCATCCAATCTTTCTTGCCCTGCTAGGATTTTGACTTGCCAAAGCTTATTCTTCATGACTTATTGCCAGACATTCGGTCGTAATTGATTTGTCAAGACTTCAACTATCAAGAACTCACTCTCCGAAACTTTTTGCTAGACATTTAATTTCTCCTTATTAGACATTTAATCCTCCTTGACCTATCAAAATTTCAACTTGCTAAGAGCTCACTTTCCAAGACTTTTTGTCAAACATTCAGTCTTGTCTTTGACTTGTTGGGACTTCACTTGTCAGTAGTGCGTTCTTGGATTTTCTCCTACTAAATTGGCCCATCCACACCTTTAGTTGCTATCAAGATTGTGACATAAGTAAAAATATCATATTAATTTTGTCCAACACATTCTGTATAACTTAAACAATATGCCAATGGATTCGTCAATGACGTCAAAAAGAGCCCAACTCAAGTATGGTTGTATCTAACAACCTCCCCTTAAATCAAGCTTCTTAGAGATTGATTGCACACATAATCTCCTTGTTATTTGAGATAAAAAGAATTGATACTCTTTATTGAAGAGTAAGACATATTTATATACAAACTAGAATCTAACTTAGGAAATTATAATTAGGCTAATTGACAATTAGCCTAATTGACAAATATATATTAACTAATATATATATATGGATTATATGGTAACTAGTATATATAGCTAAGACTCCCCAATTGCACAAACAATTCTTTTGCTAGCTTTGATCCCTTATCTTTATTGCTTTTCTAATTCTTCAATATAACTTTAACTGTATGGTTTTAGTGTATACATCACATTGATAAAGAGGAAATTTTTTCATTTTAAAAAAAGAAATCCTTGTTACATGATGTAATAGAAAATGCACCACTAAATACAAAATTATACCATAGATGCATGTGTGTAGAAAACTTTATTTTGAGACTTAGTTATGTTAGGGAACAAGAAATTAGTTTTATTTCCTTAATCTAACTGGTATTGCTGATTCAACAATTTTGCATCGGTTGAATGAATTTATGCCTCTTGGTGTATGAAAAGAGATACTGTTTATGTTGGAGATTGATGTTCAAAACCTGAAGGTTTGCATTTTTTTTCCTACTTTCTATTAGTTTAAAATGTTGCTTCCTCTTTCAGCAAAAAGTAGAGCAATGTAAATTCACATGATTTATATTTCATTCAATGATCATTGCAGCTCTGGTAAGTGCCAGATTATTCATTGGAGGCGAGGTCACAAGGACGAATGCCAACCTCCACCTGTTAGTGATAAGTATAATAGGGAAGATGAATTGGGTCTTGAAGGAGTTCAATCTGAACAGTCTGGTTTAGCGGAGAAGATGCTAGAACCCAAAGAGGGTACTGAAGAAGTTGTGAGGTTTTCTCAGCGGTCTGCTGCATCTATATCCTCTTATTCTATGGATAATATTGATGGGGTCCACAATGAAGGTACTAGTTCTAAGGATGTTTCTGTGAAGAAAAACATTTCTGATTCATTCTCTGCTCCATCAATAATATCTGCTAATTCGACATTTTCTCATTCCATTAATTCTCCTAATGATGCCTCGTATGATGGCAAATCACTTCCAAATATTGCTGGGCCAGGAGAATCTTCATCTTCTACTAGTGGCCTTAGAAGTGTAGCTTACACTGGCAATGGAACTACTATAATGTCATCAACTCCTGAACTTGCTCAATCAAATTCTTTGGCTAATAACAGTATGTTCTCCGATCATTTAAGGGAGATTCCATCTACATCTAAAGTAGAGGCAAATGATTTGATTCCTAGTGACACATCTGACTTAAAAGCGACTTCATCACTTGATTATGCAAGCAATGAAGTATTTGTGAGGGTTGGTAATGGGTTTCATCCAAGTACATCCTCGATATCTGAAAATTCTTCTCATGAATCTTCATCATCAGAAGCTAGATCTAACTTGGAAAGCAATGGGACTCTAGTTTCAAACAAGAAAATCTCAAGATATATTGCTAATGGACGAAGTACCGAAGTAAAGCCCATAAATCCCAAAACCTCCGGATCCTCTACAGCTACTTTAGATCACTATTCTACTAATGGAGTTACTCGGTCTTTTTCACTCTATGAATCATCCTCAAATGGCAATGCTCATAGAACATTCTCTAAAGTTTCAAGGCACTACTCCTCAGAGTTGGTAAGTGGCTCTTTTAAATTTACATAAAGGTATAGAGAGACATGCATACTTTTAGATTGCTCAAACTTAGTCTTTTAACTTTGCAGATGCTTTTTCCATATGACCTTTTCATCAAATTCTACAACTCTGACAAGGTTGATTTGCAACCCTGTGGTCTTACTAATTGCGGAAATAGGTATAAGCCTAGCGCATGCCCACAAATTATAACAATTACTTTGGCTCTTACTTGCCTTGTTGGTTCCAATTTTTTAAAATTCCTGCAACCTTGTTTTACCATTTCTTATATCTTATCCAATCAAATAGGTTTTTGAATTTCATTGTCAACTATTTGATTGAATTGCTGTGCAAAATGGACATGTCACTTAGTGCTGATGCCTAGTCATGACACGTGTACTGGGGTCAGTTAATTAGCAAATTTAATGGTTGCCACACAAAGTTATGACGTGAGTTTCTTGTAAAAATAAAATAAAAAGCTATTGCTAGTGCTGCTGTAACATGTTAGTCCAACCAATAGTAGCATTTAGCCTTTAGTTATTCATTGGAAAAAACTTGCATGAGTTATAATTTTGGTACCATTAATTATTTTGAACCCTTCTCAATATCTTACCTTTGATGATTTGTTCAATTGGTTGCCTTATCTAACTAGATGGTCTAGCTTGATGAGTTCAATCTATTTTTTATTGCAGTATGCCAAAGAATTATCCGAGATTCATATGTACGTACTAAACAAAGTTAGAGGATTCTTATTAACCACAAATAGTTGGAGCTAACTTAAGAAAGTATAATATTTTGCTTAACCAATAAAATATTATTTAGTAGATTCACCAATCCTACCCCATATTGTGTGAATTATAGCTTGTAGTGGTTGATTGTTATGATTGGACTTGTTTCGTTCCATGTTAGTTTAATCATGCCCTAAGTGGTCATGTTCCACTAAGATGTTTTGATATGTTTGGAAAAAGGTTTAAGGTAGGTTTGTTTGTGTTACTCATGTGTGCATGAATTTGGTAGGATGCACACAAAGCTTGTGGAGCTTATGCCTTGACAAGCTCGAGTTGTGTTTGTTGACTAAGTGTCATGCACACAAAGCTTGTGGAGCTTATGCCTTGACGAGCTCGAGTTGTGTTTGTTGACTAAGTGTGGCCAAGTTGATGTGCCTTGACGAGGTCGAGTTGTGGTTGATAACTTTGCACAATTAAGTTGGTTTGGCTGGATGGCTTAGAGATCCATCGGAGATTGATATAGGATGAGGAGCCTTAAGTTGGGTCGATAGTTTTGACAACAATCGCAAGAGCTGACCTACATAGGTGACCTAGCAAAGGATGGCATGTGGAGCGAACCAACGGCTTGATGCATTTCAGGTTGAGGATTTGTTAGGTGGTGAACTCGTAGGCAAGGCAAGGTTGCAACAACTTGAGATCATATTAGTGAGATGTGAGAAATTACAAAAAAAAAAAATGTAATCATGGGTTTTTAGTAGATTTCTACTTGGCATAAACTCGACACGAAATAAAGTATTTCAGGGTCAGTCGATAATGCATTGAGTAGAGAGTTGAATTAATCAAGGTAGTTGACTCATGATACTCTATTTGCAAATAAAATGATTTTATTTCAAGCTAAGTCGATTAAAAGTGATTTCAGTTGACTGGTTTGAGTTTAGTCAATTGATTGGTCGACTGAAGCACTATTTGAATTTTGAAAAATAAGATCGTTCAAAGAGAAGACCTTATCTAGTTGAGTCGACTGATAGTTATTCAATCGACTAGGATAGATTTGAGTTTCCTGGAAGATAATAACTGCTAGATGAGGATCCCGTGATCAACATTTTAATTGATTAGATGAGTTAATTGGAATTAAACAGAGTAAAAGAACAACTCCGTAAAGCTTATCCAAGCGTAGTGACTATAAATAGAGGAGTAAGGGGATCTCGATCAGGAACAACAAAGCCATCATTATCAAGCATCTCCACAACTTTATTTCTTGAAATTTATACCTTTAAACTCTTAAATCTTTTAATACAGTTGTTGGTTTTTTGCATTTTATCTTTATTGTAAAGAATAGTTTTGCACGAGGTTTTTCCACCTCTGATAAGGAGAAAGATAGTTGGTTTTAAATGGGTGACTCATCTTAATAGTTCATAGGTCGTGGAGTAGGAACCAAAGAGTTTGAATCATACAAATTCTATTGTGTTAGTACACATTATATTGTGTTAGTGCTTGGATTTTTGTTTCATATATTTATTATTTCTGCTTGTCTTACAAAGAACATGAAAGAGAAAAGGATTTTTTTTTTCATTTTCAGTTCATACATTATTCACCTCTGCTAGCTCTATGATCTTCATTGATTCTCACATCAACATCCCATACCTATGTCCACATGACGCGACACGGGTACCCCTGTGAAAATTGTTTCCAACAAACAAATCCATGCATTTCCTTAGACAACTTGAGCAAAGGATGAACAAAGTAGCCCAAAGGGCAATGTAAGGGAGAAATAGGAATGGAAGTAAAACGAGGAAGAAGAAGAATCAGAAGAGGAGACTTATCTCCTGTGTGTCTCGTCGAGGAAGACAAAGCAGCATCACACAAGGAGAGAGAAGGGGCTGCTACTGTTTCAGGAGAGGGGTTGCTCACATTGTTGGGAGGGCATATATAAATTTTATATTAATGCTAATAAGTTTTAAAAAAAATTGTCCTTGTTCTAGTGTCCAAAATTTATGCCCCTTTTGACTTGTCTTGGATCCATTCTCGTCTTGGATACTTGTGTTTGTATTTGAGTCTGGGTAATATAAGTTGTTGATCTACTAGTAGCCTAAGACGCTAATTTAATGAGCTCAATCAAGATCATTGATACCGAAGAAGAGTATTGCTTAAATGCTAATAAGAAATTTACTAGAAATATTGGGAGTTATTGCTAGTAATTGTTCTACTCAACTTTCTTCATGTTATCCATCTTTGATGTCCACAAAATAGGCTTCTGATTGGTGTGTAATCTACCTGGATATTTAATGTATAATGGACATTTTGGGACTACTATACTTAAAATGCATGAACTTTCTTTAGTGTATGTATGATCTAGAGTGCATGCTTGCTCAATAAACAGATGTTCTCACTGAATATATTTTTTTGTTGATGCAGCTGCTATGCTAATGCAGTTCTCCAATGTTTGATATTTACTCGGCCATTGACTGCATATCTTCTGGAAGGTTTTCATTCTAGAATATGTATGCTCATACCCTACTTCTATTTTTAATTTTTTTGTTTCGCTTAAAGAATGACCTTTTAAATATATTTTGTACAATTATTGTAGGTTCAAAGCAGGAATGGTGTTTTACATGCGAACTTGAAAGCCTTGTGAGGAATGCAAAGGAAGGAAAATCTCCTTTATCCCCAATTGGAATTCTGTCTCATTTGCAGAACATTGGAAGTAAGTTTGGCCATGGACAGCAGGAAGATGCCCATGAATTCTTAAGGTGAGTTTAAATGGCATTATGTCCTACAAAGTTGCTGAATACTAATCCTCAGTTACCTGGATTCTCTCATCTTATTGAAGCCAATATGATTAATGTTGAGATAAACACCATAAGCATATGTTATGGTATACGCATAAAATGTATCATATGGCATTGTATTTTTCATTTTTTTAGCATAATTGGTTATTATTATCCTAGCGCATGAAGATAGCATTGTCTTGTAAAATTTGGATCATAAATTCATGATTTGTAATGACCAAATCTAGATGATGAATCATGAATGTTGATATGAACTCTATGAGTCTACATTGTATTTTTGTATTAGTAATTACTATTTTCATTCTATTCGATAATAATCTATTTATAAATTTGTATCACTGAGTCATGATTTGGAATGATCACATTTCTGTTTGCTTGGTTTCTTGTGCTGTGGTTCTTTGGATGCAAAATGTTGGTATTCCTTTGTGAATACTTTTTCTGCATTTTTGAGCTTCATGATTTATGAAAAGAATGAATCATGAAATAAATCTACCATACATTCTAGAGATTGCTTCAATTCTGCTCAATTAAGGTTTTATGTTTCGCATATCTTTCTCATGCTACTTGGCTTTTTGCATATCATGTAACATTTGACTCTTATGTTGCACCACAAATTAGGGCAATGGTCTTTCCACACATGGGGATGTACAGTGTGAGTTAATGTTTCTCACTTTCCATGGTAATTAAAGTCATGATTTGGTCATAATGTAGACTCCATGCACTCGTGGGCTTGGACCAAGCCTAGGTCAAGAGAGAAGGATAAAGGAGAAGATTTTAGGATTAAGAATAGAAGGATGTGAGACTGGAGAAGTTAAAAGGGGAAGCTGGTGAATATAGATGACAAAATGAGGTGGTTTTCCAATACGTGTCCTGAATGTCTCCAAGAAGGATTCAGCTCCAAAGTACAACAAATGTAATCATGTTCTAACAAGTGTCTTGACTAGCACATAGCAAATATATCAATATATTAATATACACATTTGTATACATGTATATATAATATAGTATAATATACACATTTATTTTTTAACTCATGTAGGAGATTAATATTTGATACTAGCAATTTTCAGTAGCATAAAATCACATGTAGTGTTTAAAGTTTGCTTAAACACATTGAGCATACATCATAAATAGTTAGAAATCATTGGTAATGAACTTTACAAGAAGCATCAGTATTATATTTTCTACTTTATTCTAAGGAATATATTAGATTCACTGAATTATATACTTATGGTCTTAAAATCCAATTCAAAGGTCCAAGTATATAAATCCTCATTTGATCATATCTAGGAAACTGAGTCTTGATTGTCCTGCTCCTGCCTATTTGGTCCTGTTAGAATTTAACTTTTTTGTGTTTGGTTTTCTAAACCAAATGTGTATGTTGTGGAGTATCCTGTATTACAAAGTACTTCGCAAACTGAAAGCTAAACTGAATTTCTGCAATTATAAAATATTTGATCTCGAGATGTACTTTAGCAATTAAACATTTCCTTTTTCTTAAATGCTAAGTAGGCGTCTATTGAGTGTTCTATTTCAGGTATGCTATTGAAGCCATGCAGTCTGTTTGCTTAAAGGAAGCTGTAGCAAAACCAGATGGATTATTGGCAGAGGAGACAACACTAATACAACAAACTTTTGGTGGCTATCTGCAATCTAAGGTAACTTGGTAGATTAGCTTCATGTGATAACTAACAGTTGTATTTGAAATTCTAATATTGTTATTATAGCTGGATATGTTAATGGTGCATGATAAATATGCAGTTACGATGTGCTAGATGCAAGGGCAAGTCTGAACATTGTGAACGGATGATGGATCTTACTGTCGAGATAGATGGTGATATCTCAACTCTTGATGAAGCACTACTTCGTTTTACATCCTCAGAAACTTTGGACGGGGAAAACAAATATAAGTGTGACAGGTTGTTTTTTTCATGGTTTATAAATGATTGAGCTGAACATGACCGTTCTATATGGTCAATCTATAAATTTTTGTAGGATGAAAATTTTCTATTCATTTTAAACAGTCTTCTTTAGATGGTTCATTCCTTTGTACTTTTAAGAAAAACTCAATTATTACTTTATTCCTAATGTCCATGATGATTTTGGCTGACAGATGCAACTCCTATGAGCGAGCAAAAAAGAAATTGACAATATTGGAGGCTCCTAATGTTCTCACCATTGTGTTGAAAAGATTTCAGGTAATCATAAAATGGACATTCAGGATTTGGTTCAGCAGGAATTTTGTTTTCTCGTGTTTTGTAACTCTCTGGTGGTACTGTTTACAGTCTGATAATTTTTTCAATATCAACAAAGCTATCCAGTTTCCTGAATATCTCGATTTAGCTCGTTATATGAGTGGCGATGACAAATCCCCTGTTTATCGGCTTTATGCGATAATTGTTCACTTGAATGTCATGAATACTTCCTCTTCTGGTCACTATGTCTGCTATGTGAAGGATAGACAAGGCATGTGGTATGAGATTGATGATAACAAGGTATATTCTATTAATTCCTAATCTGCTTGCTTTGCTTTTTGACAAAATTGTCTGTGGCATTTAATAGAGGCGTAGACGTTTGTTAGAGTTATCTGAATTCCTTATCAACTCTTTCAATTTGATTTGGGATTGGAATAATTCCGTTTAACATGCCTTGTTAGTCAATATAAGATGATGAGTATGCCTGCTAGATAGTTGAAAAGTAAATTCTTGAAATTGTCCATAGCATTCGATTTCTGACCTGTAAAATGTGTCGGGTTTTTTTTTTTCATAAAATGGTGGTATATACATTTACATAACCAATGTCCTGGTTGCATCAATCTGAATCACTGTCCTAATGGCAAACATGCGCACCCAATAATAAATTGGCCCTCTGATGTCAATGTTCTATTGGTACAGGTAAAGCCTGTGGAACTTGAGAATGTTTTGTCAAAAGGTGCATATATGCTTCTTTTTTCCAGGTGAGCAAAATTAACCAAGTTACATTTTCATTTTGGAGTTTTCTGAATTCCGAGTTAAATACGTCTTTCTAACTAGGTGCTTGCCTCGTGCTCCAAGTTCTGTGAGGAAAGCGAGGGCTCATGAGTTTGTACAAGCAAGGAAGTTCATGAGGGGCGGTAAAGGAAAGCCTGGTGGTTCATTAGTTTCTCACTGCCGGGAACACATATATCCATATCGATCAGATCTCTATGGTCGCCTGAATGATTCTGCCAGTGACAATTCGTCACTCTTCGATGAAAGCTCCACTTGCAGCACAGCGAGCACAAAGGAGTCGACAACTACAGAAGACTTATGGGAGCACATGTCTGCAGAATCAGACTGTGTCAGCACCAGTAGCCCCACGAGCATCTCTGAGAATTATGATGGATTTACTCGCTTTCGTCTTTCCTCCAAAGCAGATGTCACAACACCAGCGACAGATCCTGGACGAAATACTAGTTCCTCAGGAAGGGAAATTGATCAGATGGTGGTAGAGAGGGGGTCGTTTTTGTATTCTGACGATAGCGAACATAGTAGGAATTTTAGTGAACACTGTAGGACTGTAGAGAATGACAACAATAGGCAACATGAGGGGAATTATGATGTTTTATGGAGAAGATCTGCACAGGAACGAACTCCCCAAACATTTTGTTGATTCGTTTGGGTTGTAGAGAATGTATACAGGTCTAATTTCGGCCATTGCAAGTTAAGTGGAAGGAAAAGAAGAGCGTAGGATTTTAATTTACTTTTGATTTTTTTTTTCTTACAACCATTGTTTTCATTTATATTATCAGTAGTCAAGTAGTCTGGTGCTATGTCTCCATCTCTACGTATGATTTTTGACGACCCCACTTCGATCTTGGAACCATTACGCCACTTGATTCGAACCTAATCTTTAAGAATTTCATTTTAAATTGAGCTCGACTTAAAATTGTTTATATTTTTAAATTTTAAATTGAATAATTTTGAACTCAAATTCAAATATTAATATGTTTATACTAGCAGGTACAAGTAGGCTCTTACTTTCCCTCCCGTGTGTTTTCTCTACCCATTTATACAAAGCGCAAAGGAAGGTAAACATTTACGGGCTGTCTTTTATCTTTCCGGAATCTACCACAAAAGGCTGCACGTAGATTTAGAAAAAATTTAAATCATGCAACATATTTGGAGAATAATCAAAGGGTGCAATGATTTTTGATGGCTTTCCCATTCTACCCTTCCCATCAAATTTGACTTTTTACTTTCTTTTCGTTCTTTTTCACATGCTCCTCTCTTTTCGATTAATTTTTTTTTTCTCATTTACATATCCACGGAAGATTAATCATGGAGCATATGGGAAGCCCGAAAACAACATCATAAATTTATAGAACCTTAAATGAATATAATATGAAATCTTTAAATCGATTAATAGATTTGGATCAAAATTTATTGATAAATTTAAATTATTTAGATTTCTAAAAATTTATACTCAACCGATAGAACTGAGTGAGAGAAAAATAAATATGATATCAAATCTTGATTCTGATAAAGAACACTATAGACATGATGTGGAAAGACTAAAATCACATTGGACTTGATCTTCTCTAGAAGATCAAGCTAAACATTTTAACTAAAAGTTAATATAATACTGAAATACTTTTGGGGAGCCCAAAATAAATAATAGATGATATCTTTGAATTTCTTGTAAACTCAGGAATCCACTGGTATTAAAATGGGTGTAATCTAAATTCTTTAAGTTGATTAGTGAATTTTGATCGAAACTCACTAATAGACCTAGGCTATTTAAATTTTAATAAATTTGTATCCATCAGATAGGATTGATTGAGAGAAATATAAATATATTATCAAATCTTAATTCTAAGAACAATATGGACCTGATGTGAGGAGACCAAGGCAAACTTGAACGTGATCTGAGATAAGATCAGGCTAACATGGCTTGGTCTCCCCACATTAGGTTGATCTTTTCTCGTAACAAGATTAAATTGGTCTTAGTCTCACCTCACCACACCAAGTTCATGTTTGATCTGAATTAAAGTTTGACAACATATTTATTTTCCTTTCAATTTTAATGCAAGTTTATAAAAATTTAATTAACTTAAGTTTATCAATAAATTTGGATCAAAATTTATTAATCAACTTATAAAGTTCAGATGATATTCATTTCATCATATAGATGTATGAGATTGCAAGGAATTCACATGTATCTTTTATTATTTATTTCAGGCTCCTAAAAGTATTTTAGGATTAAACTTACGTGGGAAAGGAGAAAAAAAATTAATAGGATGAAGGTGAAAAAAAAGGAAAGTTGCATATATAGAGGAGAGAAAAAAGAAATTAAAAAGTTAAACTTTGACGGAGGGATAGAACAAGAAGGCCCAATAGATGCGTATTTTAGTCATTTCTCGCGCCTATGGTAAATTCCCGTTTATCTTTATCCCTTTCCCCTCGGAAGCCTCCGTACTAATCACGTCTCTTCTAGCAGCGACGGGGAGGCGAAGGCGAAGGCGAAGGCGGTAAAGCTCGAAATATAAAGATCGAGAGACTTCAACCACATACTCAATTCTTTCACAACTCTCTACCATTTTCCATTCAGTTCATCCTTCTGCTCCTTCCCTCAACTGAACACCTCTCTACGTGCTCAATTATATTGGTCTTCAACAACAAAACCACTTAAACCAATCTAAGCCTCAGAAATTTTTACAGTTCCCTTGCAGCATGAAGGACAGACCATCCTTTCAGCAGCGTTATCTCCAGCAACAACAACGACAGAGCAGTTTCTGCCGTGTAGTAGCCAGTAGCCGGAGCAGCGGCGAGGCGAAGAGGCCGAATCCCGACGGCGAGTCGGTCTCTGCTCCCTTCTCCAGCGGCGTTAGAAGCCACATCCCAGCGGCGCCACCAAGGGCCAGCGGCCGAGTCGACCGGCTTGTTCATGTGCAGTAGCCAGCTGGTGCCATCGGACGCGATTTGGCCACCCATCTCTCGGCGACCACAACCTCCCCCATTCCAAATGTCTAATTAATTACTCCTCGCCCTTTTCCTACTTTTCCTGCTCCGAGACTTTCATTTGTTCTTTAATTAGCGTTGATTGGATTGTCATAGCCACAGCATTGTCGTCGAGGAAGAATATAAACAAGCGATGACTCTAGTTCCTTGTTCTCTCAATAATCTCTCTTTATTTGAGAAATGCGCAATGGATTTAATTGGTCGAAGTAAAATGGCGTCGTGCAGCGACTGGGGAGGCGTAAGATCATCTTTGGCAATTGTCCGTGCATGGAGTGCTGTGGAGATCTAGCAAAACATGCATAAATGGCTAGGGTGCATGTGCTCGTCAGACTACAGGCGGGACTTAGCTTAGCAGATCAATACTAACAAAAAAAAAAAAAAAAAAATATTTTAACGATGAAATTTAACGATGAAATTTAACGATAAAATTTTAATTCTGTCATTAAATAATAATTTTTTTTAATTCTGTCATTAAATTTTTTTATCGCTAATTAATGATAAAAATATTGAATTTCGTAATTATTTAGTGATGAAATTACGTAAATTATATCGCTAATTGGTAATGAAATTTTAATTTTTATCGCTAAATATTTCAATCGAAATTTCATTTATATTAGTTAATTAGCGATAAAAATATGAAATTTTGTCATAAATTAAAAATAAAAATATAATTTTTTTTCATAAGAAATCATAATTAAATTCAATTGTAGAATTATTAATGATGAAATTTAAATTTCGTTATTAAAATCGTCTACATCAAATGTATTGCGACTACTATAATTTTGTCACAATTCTGTCGCAATTCTCTGTTCAAGTTCATGTAACGACGGAATAGTGAGAAAAATATTCATGATTAATTTTAATTTATTTATTTATTTTTAATGCAAGACAGCACCGAACAGAGATACACACGCGATCTGTTGCTTGATGGATCACTTTTCTCTCTCTCGTGATGATAAAAAGATAAAGCGTTCATCTTCAGCGTCTTCGTCAGTTCGTCTCAGGACTAACACGGAGGAGATAAATCACGATGGCTAGTCTAACTAACCCGAACAGTGACTAATATATAAGAGGGACAAGAACCTGACTACTAACATCTTCATTCCATGGGAACATCACTTTTCTCTCTCTCACGATATTGTTTGGTTGATCTCCTTCCTCGTATACTACCAATATCAATGCCCTCTCTGGTACTAGAATTTGGCAGGGGTGTGTACTTTTTGACTCGAGAAGGGATTGGAGGAAGAAAAGTGCAAGAAAAGCATTTGGGTGCTTCGGAAGAAGCCCGGAGTAAGACAAAACAAGACATGCTTTTCCTTGAGAAATCGGAGGGTTGCAATTTTTAGCTGAACGTATCAGCTCGAGGAAAGTAAAGGCAGTGAAGTGAGATCACACGAAGACGACACCTTTTTCAGCTCCCGTTCCTTCTCCACCTTCTTTCTTACTTTACTAAGCGTGGCCAGTGAAATGGAAAGGAAATCTCTCAGGCAAGCAAGAGCAAACAAGCAGGCAGGCAGGCAAAGCTGTGATGACAGAGGGCACACGTACAGGCCTGGCTTTGCTTCCAAGCTCAGATTCAGAATAGGCTTCTCTTTGCAGGAGGGTTACCGTGGTTGCTGGATCCTACCTCACATGCTGGCATTCAATTGTGACAGTGGGTGTTATGTGTTTGCGGGAAATGATAGATAGATCTAAAGAATTTAGAATGACTTAAAATTAGGTTATATGTGTTTGTTTAATTTTCTTAATTATATGTATATATATTTTTAAATATTAATTTAACTCAATATATCGAGAATAGTAATTTTTAAAATATAAATTAAATTTTATAATCGATTGTTATAGTATAATAATTGATTCGAGACCATATTGTGTTGATGAATAATATTTCAAATCGATCGCTATACTGTAGCAATCGATTGAGATAAATATGGAAGGGCAAAATTGATTTTGAATATGCGATTTGAGTATTTTCAAAGTAATCTATCCGATTTAGGTAATATGAAACTTAAACTACGTAATTCAATAATTTGCATAAACGAGGAGCATCTCGTCCTAATTTGTTTCGCCACTTGTATATACGCTAATGCCCAAGGCTTCTTCAACTCATTATAATTTTTTTACTTTTCACGTACCTATGAACACAACAAAAAATCAATTTTGTTTACCTTTCACATATTCGAAAGTGTTGTTTTATTTATCTTTTTCTGATTTAATTTTTTACCTTAAACCTAAATTTCATGTTCATCTCCTTCCTTTCCGCAACAAATAACTATGTGTCTCCTTTCCTCTCCGCACCAAGTAATTGTTCATCTTTTTCACTCTCTGCAACTAGCAACGAATTTTGCTCAAATGTAATCCTAATTTTTTTTTCCTATTCAACCATGGTTGTCAGCCCATGACGAACTAGTCATGACCGGATAAAAGAAGAGGGTTACATTAAGTTACCAGCCAGCATTAAACTATGATAAATTTTAATGAATGAATTAATTAAATTATTGTGCTAATATTAGGATATTCCTCATAAGGAATGCGTTACAGGGTTCGACTGTAACATCTCGACAAGGACTGTTACATCTCCATAGAAATTCGGGTATAGTGCTAAATATGCAAAAGTTCCCGTTGCAGGGTCCGATAGTAACGTATTGGCAAAGATCGCTACATCTCCATGAGAACTTGAGTGTAGTATTAAAAAGACAAGAGTTCTCACACCATAGGTTGGATAAAAATAAATATTATAAAAATAATAATAATCTAAAATTTGGAACATAGGAACTCTCTCACTGGTATATCAATGAAGATAGTAGATACGATAATTAGAAGAAGAATTAGTATTTTGTGTGTACAAGAAATAAAATGGGTAGGCGAGAAGGCATAGATGATAGAAAACTCAAGTTTTAAGTTATGATACACAAGAAAGAGTAAAATAAGAAATGGAATGAGTATTATTGTAGATAGTTCATCAAAGGATGAAGTTGTAAGAGTAGTTAGAAAAGGAAATAGAATTATAGCTCTTAAGATAATAGTGACGAAAAAAATTATGAACGTAATTAATGTATATACACCTCAAGTAGGATTAGATGAAACTATCAAATTAAGGTTTTAGGACGACCTAGATGAAGTATTACAAAATATTCCGTTAAATGAAATAATTTTTATAGGAAGTGATCTAAATGAGCATATCAGAGTGAAAAATAAGAAATACGAGAGGGTACATGAAGGTTATGAGTTTGAAACGAGAAATAAAGAAGGAAAACTATATTGAATTTTGTGATAGTGTATGACCTTATATTAGCTAATACATATTTGAAGAAAAGAGAAGAACACTTGGTCACGTTTAAAAGCGAGAATAATAAATCACAAGTTGACTTTATTATGGTTAGAAAGAGAGATAAAAAAATTTGTAAAGATTACAAGGTCATCCCTAGAGAAAGCTTAACTATCCAACATATGTTAATAGTATTGGATATACGCCTCAAACATAGTATCAATAAAAAGAAAATATATACGACTCCTAGAATTAAGTGGTGAAAGTTAAAGGATGGGAAACAAAACATATTTAAGGAGAAGGTAGAAGGAGTACAAGCATTAGGGGAAATATATGATGACCCCAATACGATATCGCCGGGATAAGATGGTATCAAAGTTAAAAGTAATAGCTAAGAGTATACTCAGTGAGTCAAAGGGACATGCATCACCAAATAAGGAATCTTGGTAGTGGAATGAGAAAGTAAAGGAAAAACGAATAACATATAAGAAATTATATATTTGTAAGAACGAGGAAAACTTAAAAAAAAAAATATTAGCTAAGGCTAAGAAGTAGTGAATGAAGCAATGAATAAAATTTTTGAACAATTATATCGAAAATTGGATACAAAAGAAGGGAAAAGAGACATTTATAGAATAGCTAAAGCGAAAGAAAAGAAGACAAGATCTTACCCAAATAAAATGTATTAAAGATGAATGCAATAGAGTATTAGTAAATGATGGAGAAATAAAAGAGCATTGAAAGAGGTATTTTCATCAACTTTTTAATGAAGGTTTAAGTGACCAACTTAACTTAAGTAATTTAAGTAGGTCAAATGAGTATAGAAATTTAAATTTTTATCGTAGAATTCAAATTTCAGAAGTAGAACAAACT
>JBBUKS010318179.1:0-20442 GCA_038050645.1 Hedychium gardnerianum
CAGAGTGTTTTCTTCAGATGAAACCATCACATTCCACTCGCCCAACACAGTATCCTTTTTCTTTATTCTAATTTTTTTCTGGTTCTAACTTGCATTTTATTATTTATATCCTATAAGTAATCAACTGTTGAATAAATAATCTCTGCTCGACTTGGAAGATGTCCCTTTTGTAAAACTTCAAACTATGCGATGGAATACCTTGGGGCAAAGACAAAAGAGGAGAAGAGGGTAAAACAAGTTGTAAGTTTTTAAAAAAATTTATTTGTAAGTATCTTGAGGTAGTTTTAATATGATCAACTGAGTTAAGCTAGGTTCTGTATGTTTTTGATCCTTGTGTCTAAGTGTGTAAGAACTTAGGAACATGGAAAGTCGAGCGAAAGACGTAACGGATGAGAATGATGGCACGGAAAACGAGTCGACGGGCTCGGTGCATCCGAGGGACAAGAAGCTACAGAAAAGGACACAGGTGGAGCGAGAAGGGCGCGGTCCAAGGGACATGAGGCGAGAAGGACGTTGCTTGAGGGACGAGAAGTCGGGGAGGAAGTTTGTTCGAGGAGAAGGCTCGAGGAGAAAGTCGAAGTTGGGTTCGAGTGAGCTCAACTTCGGACGATCAGAGATCACCCAAGCGATCAGAAGGACTGGAGGCGTCCCGGAGCAACTGGAGACACCTCATTCGCCAGGCACCGGAGGCGCCCCCATCGAATGGAGGCGCTTTACCTGCCCAAACACTAGAGGCGGGGTGTTCGAAGGTGTCTCACCCGCAAGTTGATCAATTAGAGGTGCTCTCATGACTGTCACATCAGCAAAACGGTCATTTTGATTATTTTGTTATAAATAGAGGTTGTGTCCTCTAGTTTGATACAACACATTCTATTCTTTCAACTTTGTTTGTTATTTTTTAAGTCTGTGCTTTCAAAGATTGTAAGAGGTTACTCCGCCTTTATGAATAAGGTTTTAGTAGAATTTTCATTTATCTTGAATTAACAATCACTAAAGTTGTAACCAAATATATTTTTGTGTCTTTTTTTATGTATTTATTTTTATTTAATTAATAAATGTGTATCTTGTTTAGTATAAAATAAAATAAAATTTTAATTTTATTTGCAGGACTATTTATTTCCTTTAGCCCGTCCAATTTGATCCATGATGAATTACTTCATCAACTTCCTCACTTTATAGAATTGCTAGTAAGGATTTTGTTTTGATATTGTCCTAGATTTAATGTGTAACAGTTTTAATTTTCTGACGTATTTACTAAATTTTTACTTGACCATCTAATATAATACATACCTTATTCTCTAAATAAGATTAGCTTTGTAGATATATATTGATATTCATGAATAAGACTATGATTAGTCATGTTCTGAACTTGGTTGCTAGATATGGTCATATTAGCTGCATGAGTTTGAGTTTGTTTCCTCATAAACCAATACAATGGATGTTCTGAGTTGATTAAGCTGATATTAAAATAACATGCCAAATAGGTCCACTCTTAAGTATGTTTTTGTGGTTTATTATAGGATTGTGCAATTGACCTTTTATTTGCTCTACTATCTATTTTGGGTGGAAATAGTGGTCTTTTTCATGGAATTATGTCAATGACAAAGTCGTAAGTTTTTATTGGAAGCTATAAATTAGGAATAAATTATTCAGAAATTAAAGTAAAAATACATATTCTATGAAAGTTTATTACTACTGGCAAATTATTTCTCTACCTAGCCCTTGTATGAATCCTGATAAAATTGTTTAATATTTTTTTTTCATTTTTGTTAGATGACTGGATCATAGTTTTGATTATGTGATATTTAAATAGTGTAATTAGAATCTGATATAAAATTTTAATTTCTAATTTTTAATATATATTTTTATTCGAGTAGGTGTCTTCAAGAATAGGAAGAACGCTAAAAAGTTAAATTATTTGGAGAGATTTTAACAGGTTAAGGAGCACTGAGATCTGCAGTGTCGTCTCTTCATCGACATCTAAGTAGAAAATCTTATGTGTTGTGTTGTTTTATATTTGTTTTAATAGTGTCGTTAGTTGTCATTTTATTGGTTGCTTATGAAATTTTTTTGTAAATATTATTTTTGAATGTTAGAAAATTATATATTAAATTTTATTTTCAAATTTAGTATTTTGAAAGATTTATAATATTTGAAAATTATATATTAAATTTTATTTTCAAATTAATTTTGAATGATTTATAATATTGAAAAATTATATATTAAATTTTTATTTTATTTTTATTTTTTATCTGAAAAAAGACAATAATTTTTTATCATTGTCGTAGTTCAAAATTATTATTGAAGGTCCTGTTGTTAAAGGCACAAACTCAAAGATAACGGTGTAAAATCGTTGTCTTTTCTTTTAAAGATAATAATTTTTCATCGTTGTCTTTGAGAGTATATCTTTAATAGCAGGGTCTTCAATAACAATTTTAAATTACTTACGATAACGGTGAAAAATTATTTCTTTAATTATTTTTTTTATTGTAGTGAAGTCATCCCCTCATATCTATTAGTGTCAGGTGTATCAAGATATGAGTATGATACTTCACGTGTTCTGACAGCTCACGTATTGTATCATAACGGTATTATCATGGGCCTAGATGATTCTTGGGTCATATAGTACTTAAGTTGAGATCATAAGCTCGATAATCCGAGCTTTTGGAGAACAAATGTCCGCATATAAAAAAAACCTTGTATTATGGTGGATGTGCAAAGATGAGCTGAACGACTCCGGTCGATAAGAGCGACATATGTTCGATTGGCGAGATGATTCAAGGAAGTGGCTGCTTAGCGTGAGGGTCGAAGAACCATTATTATGCTGAGGCTACGATGAGTAATCTCGACCGAGTATATCTGTCCCAATCGGCTCGACGTTAATCGTAAAGGGTCTTCGCCTGATTGATTCGTCCAATCAAGGGATAAGTTTTCCCAATCGGGAACAGGGAGAGCGTATTCGTCCAACTTCCTCATCCCATCTTGCTTTCTCGTCTCGCTCGGCTTGATGTTGATGTTGATGTTGATCTTAAGTATCGTACTTACTTTTAGAGTCATGTATACTCATCATATCAAATACTATAAAAATAGGATAACTAATCAAAATGAAGATCTTTTCTTCAATATTCTTATTCAGTCTACTACTGCATTTTTATTTTCTTTTTTAAAATATATAGTGACAAAAGTTGAAATGTTCGTCCTAGCGTCTTCGTCAGTTCGTCTCAGGATCAATATGAAAGAGATAAATTATAAAAATTAGTTTATTAGTTCGGACAGTGATCAATACATGAGAGAGAGCAAGAATTGATTATTAGTTAGGATTTGATTTTTAAATTTTATTATGATAATATCTCATGCACTAATCATCAATTCATCCTAAATTTTTGTTTTTTAAATCTAAACTTATACATCAAATGACACAAGACTCTTATCAAATTCTGATAAAATTCATCATGGTCTCCTCCAAATTATCTCATATTATTAAAATAAGAAATTAAAATAAATCATCCTGTAGAAGAGTATTTTTATCGACTTTATTAAAAATTAATTTTTATTTAATTTTATAAATTTATAATATGATGATCAATTCATCTATGCCGTGTAAGCAACAAGACCCCTATCAGAGAATCATGTTATTCAAATTCACCGTATCAAAATAAAAATAAATTAATTTTTTTTCTGTAAATATAAATTTATTAATTAAATTAGAATATAATAAAATCTAGTCTATATTTATTTTTTCTAAATTTTTATAGTGATACATAGAACAAACTTTCTGTAAACACTAAATTTTTTACTTAAATACATTTTTTATGCTTAAAAATATTGATAAATTATCCGAGACAGTTGGCATCCATATCTGTTGCGATCAAGGATTCAGTCCAAGTCAACTTTGAAGGAAGTTTTTAATCTGGCCATCAGAACCGTTCAATGAACGGACCCCATCGAGCCCATAAATTGCAGGCTCTTCTTGCACGGAATCCATCCGGTGAATGCGTGTGTTCTGCTACAGCGTCTGCCAAAATAAGCAAACGCAAAGTTGCCACGTAACGTAAGAAGACGTCATAAGAAATGCAGAGGCTTCGAGAGGCGAAAGCTACAGCGCCATGCCGATCGCTACCGTCACCTTGGGGCGGAGCAAATGGGCGGCGATGGCCGCGAGCACGTGGATCCAGTGCGCCACCGGCGGATCCTACTGCTTCGGAGTCTACTCGACGGTGCTGAAGGGGTCGCAGGGCTACGATCAATCCACCCTCGACTCCGTCGCCTTCTTCAAGAACATCGGCGCCAACATCGGCGTGCTCTCCGGCCTCCTCATCTCGTCGCCTTCCATTCACGAGCGGCCGTGGATCGTGCACCTCGCCGGGGCGGCGCAGTGCTTCGTGGGGTACTTTTTCATGTGGCTCTCCGTGGCCGGCTACGTCGCTCGGCCGCCGCCGGCGCTGATGTGCTTCTACATGCTTCTTGCTTCGCACTCCCAGACGTTCTTCAACACCGCCAACGTGGTCACGGCGGTCGAGAACTTTCCGGGGAGCCGGGGAACTGCAATCGGCATCATGAAGGTAATCGATTCCTTTCACAACTTTAGGGATTCATTTAGGATTTTCTTCCATAGAAATCGATGTTGCGATTATATACTCGAACAGCATGCATCTGTTTAGGATATCCGTAAATTCTCCTTCTCTGATTTTGATTCTTGAATCAAAGATTGACTTTCGACGGGATCAAAAAGGTCAAATCGACGATTAGATGAGCAAATTGATTAAAATTTTCATTCCATGACAATTTTAGTTTCATATTTTTTGTCTCTTTAAGTAAAAACCACGTTTGCTACCTTCTCAAGGGCATGGCTAAAGATGATAACTTGTTCTGCAATATGACTTTATCACTTTATTGACTTTGTTGGAGGACAACATTTCTTCGTAAACTGGAACAGTTAAGTACTTATGAACACGTTGACTTTCAAATGATAATTGTAAATTCCATGTTTTGGTAAGAACAGGAACAATTTCTTTTTTTCTGTACAGAAGTTAATCCCCTTGATCAAGCATAAGAGCTAAACTTGAGTAATTTTGTGCAAAACTGCGTTTGGTACCCCCTCAACATCTTTGATAAAGATGATTGCTTGTTCTCCAATATGATTTAATTCCAATTCATCAACTTTGTTGTAGGATCACATTTTTTCGCAATCTTTAGCACCTTTCAAATGATAGTGGTAAAATTCCATGTTTAGGTGATAACTGGAGCAGTTCTTTGCTGTACAGGATTTGATCCCCTATGTTTGATCAAGCAGAAGAGTTATTCTGTAGACTCGATGTTGATTTCTCTTCGTTGCTTATGTATTTGCTTTACAGGGTTTAATTCTCCTTGTTGATTTCTCATAAGCCAAGATATGGTTTCCCCTAACGATTATAGTAGTAACAGAGATCTAGATGAATAGGAGAATCCATTTGCCCAATTCACATTTGCTGAATTATAGCTAGGAGCTCAAACGTAGGACTTGCCAATCCAAGCTTCAAGCAAATATTACTAACCTTATTCGATAATTAGTAGCAATCTTGAGTGAGTGTATCGATTGGGTCATCTTTTAGCTTTCTATTAACATCTAGAATAACATTGATGATAGTTAACCAAATTTTAGCTGACAGAACGAGCTTCTAATAAGTAAGATAATCGACGCCCTCAGGAGAATGAAATACAATTTCCCAAACAGCTCAATAGGGATATTGGTTATTAGTCCTGATGGTTGATTAAGGATGGATGTTTATTATAATGAAAATGATGTAATCCTGCACTCATGATGCTCAAACAAATGGAACTATGCTTTGTATGCGTGTGTGTATCGATACACACATAATATCTATAATACTACGAATGTCGGGTAGGCATGTTGCCTTTTCCCTAAAAAAACAAGAGTGAGCATGGTGGCATAAGTCATATTTTCTAAGAACAGAAGTTCTTGATTCTAGTTTGTGATTCTTTGTCCCACTTATTATTATGTTCGTCCTGACAATCCCTCTTTGAATAGCCAAATTGGGTGTCTGAGTTCATTATCATTGGCATCCTCAAGATCTAATGTCTTTTTATCGTGCAGGGTTTTCTGGGTCTTAGTGGAGCAATACTGATCCAGATATATAAGACAATGTTCAACGAAAACCCAACATCTTTCATACTGATTCTTGCATTGTTGCCCAATATCCTCACGTTACTATTAATGGCCGTTGTTAAAGTTGATCACAGAAAGAGTGTATGCGAGAAGAAATTTCTGGATGCATTTTCACTCATTGCTATGATAGTTGCTGGTTATCTTATGCTTGTTATAATCGGAGAGAGCATACTAGGAATGGGATCAGTAGCTCAGATAGTGATATTTACAGTTCTCATGATGATGCTCTTGTCTCCAACAGCTGTTGTAATGAAAGCTCAGATGACAGAAGCAAAGATGTTTGATGAAGATTTTCGTCATGAAAGAACCACTCTGATAGTAAAGCATGATGATCCTGTTTCACCCAACAGATTAGCTTCTGGGAGTGGACATGACCCGTTCGACCAAGATTTGATCCTACCACAAAGAGGAGACAATTTCAACCTAACACAGTCCATGTCGACATGCGACTTTTGGTTATTGTTTATAGCCATGGCATGTGGCATGGGTTCTGGATTGGCCACGGTAGACAACATCAGTCAAATTGGAGGAGCTCTCGGTTACATGGCCACAGAGACGAGTACCCTGGTTTCTCTCTGGAGCATTTGGAACTTCCTTGGTCGATTCGGCAGCGGCTACATCTCCGATTACTTCCTCCATAATAAAGGTTGGCCGCGGCCTTTGTTCATTTCAGTGACGCTTGTGCTCATGAGTGCCGGTCATGCGCTCATCTCGACTGGTCTTCCAGGTTCTCTGTACATGGGTTCTGTGCTGGTTGGCATCTGCTATGGCTCTCAGTGGGCACTGATGCCTAGTATCACATCTGAATTATTTGGACTCAGGCACTTTGGGACCATCTTTAATACTATAGCGATTGCAAGTCCGGTCGGATCGTATATCCTCTCTGTAAGAGTCGTGGGATACATCTACGATATGGAAGCATCAAAGTCCTCAGGCACACACGAGTGCTTGGGCCAACATTGCTTCATGCTATCCTTCATGATCATGGCATTTGTTACCATTCTCGGTTCCGTTGTGGCATTGATTTTGTTCTACAGAACTAGAAGGTTTTATGAGCAGGTTGTATATGTAAAGCTTCAAAGTCCCCTAGTCCAGTAGAATCATATATCGTCTCTACGAAACGCCATTGAAGTTCCGGGCACGCACAAGTGCTCGGGCAACATTGCTTTCGACTATACTTCGAAGTTCATGGCATGTGTGAGCCTTCTTGTTTCACAACCTAGTGAGGATGGATTATGTGTATTTTAAAAATGGATTAATGTAAGGTTTCATGTATATTGTATATGCTAATGCGAGAGGGATGAAAGATCCTTTTAGCCATTTGAATTTTATCATCAATATTTCTTTACTTATACAAACATAGAGGTGTCGATTGGTTGTGCTCGGCTAAGGCCGAGATGGCCTGGTTCGATTTAGGTTTGGTTTGGTTTTGTATGAATTGAATTAGGTTAGTTTAATCAAACTCAGAAGAAAAAATTTAAAAGTGACATGAGAATTTGAATGAAGAGTTGAGTTGAATTGTTCTTTTCCTTTTTTGTACAAAGATAATTTCATTATATATATTAATATTTTTATGTCATATTTATTTAATTCTCATAATTTTTATTAATCCAATAAATTAATATTATACAACACATTTTTTTGATAAAATGCTTGGATTTTTAATAAATAATAATTCAATAGGAATAAAGATATGAGTAGATCTATAATTGATTAAGAATCAATCGGCCCGTCTAGCTCAGTTGGTAGAGCGCAAGGCTCTTAACCTTGTGGTCGTGGGTTCGAGCCCCACGGTGGGCGATCAGGTCCTTTTTAATAAAAGGAGCACGTGAATTTTAAAACCTGCTACCGTCTTTCCGCATGATTTATTGACTTTTACCGTTGAATTTTTAAAAATTTCAATGCCGCCCTTATTCCGAGATAATGTTCACTCTGAAACCTCGCTAAAATCATAATACTCTTACAATTCAGTCCTTTGAATCAATTATTTCTTCAAGAGTCTGGTGTTTTTTCTTCTGCTTGTAAGTAACTAACTGTTATTTAGAGAAATTATATGTTTCCTTGAGCACTAATTAACCTTTTTTCATTACTCTTGAAATTTCATAAATTAGACAATATTCAGCCATTTATAATTAACTTCTATTTTTAAAAAACTAGTTTTGAATATTTATAATTCTCAGTTATTCACTCCTTATAGTTTTGAAATTCACGGAATCTCATTGTAACCTTAATCTTCGTTAGTTGTGATTCAATTTTTTTGTAATTATTGACTATGAGATGCAATCATACGAAGCCCTAAACACTTGTAATATGTTCAACATTTTTAATTTTATCGTATGAATATTTTTTAATTTATTTTGATGATTAATAAAAAAAAATCTTGAATCGACTTGGATTAATCAATATTTATAATTTTATCTAAATTACTACAATTTTTTTTTAAAAAAAAACGAGCATTTCAACAAAGATTTTAGCTAAATCATAAAACTTTTAAAATATATATATTTTTGAAATTTTAATATTTTTAATAAATGATTTGCTTTCTAAAAATACGAATCGCTAATTATGGCTGCAGTTAATTTTAGTTATTAACGAGGGCGTACGAGTAATTTAGTAAAATAATTAGGACGTTTTTCCTAATTTCATGCTCATGTTTCTTGAATCCAAGGCGACGACTTGAATCGTTTAAACAAGAAGCAAAATAAAGGGAGAGCGAGCGCCGCCGGCAAGCGCTCCCCTTTTCCGCTGCCCTCCTCTGCCATCGCCTTCGTTGTGCGATGGCATCGGAAGACCTGGGCCGGAAGGGGACGGAGGAGTCGGCGGCGCCCAACGCGATCGTGAACCTAGCGGAGGACGCGAAGCTCGCGGGGGAGGGAGTCAAGGACCTCAGCCGCTCATTTACGACCATCTGCAAGTTGCTCGTCGCCGGAGGTGTTTCTGGAGGAGTGTGAGTCGATTCGTGCTCATTTGTTTGTAAAAATAAGGCCATTTCTTCTTCGTCTTCTTCATCTTCTTCATCATCTTCTTCTTATTATTATTATTATTTGTGATTTAGAGAAATTATTGTATTCATTTAAATAAGTATTTGGGCTCTTGTAGAACTGTTTTGCAGATCAAGGACTGCTGTTGCTCCACTTGAACGATTAAAAATCTTACCTCAGGTGAAGATTCATTTTCCATTGCGTGTTTTCTTATTTTTTGCAAATCAAGATTAGATGTTTCTCTCTTTTCAACTCTTATTTTGGTGGAATTTGTGAAGTTCCTACATTGATTTAGATCCCTTCTTGGTTGTAGCAGCCTGATTTTTATTTCTTCTTTTAACGAATTTAATATATTTGATACTATGGAGTATATTCAGGGGTTTCACTCAAGTTCCTCTACTATAAATAATTTGAACAAGGGATTTAAAGAGGACTGAGGATTAGGTTTACCATTGGATGAACAACATTGCTGATATTGATCCCCCAAAAGAAAAAATAGGGACAACTAATCCGTGAACAACCGACCATCGTGTTGTAAAAATGAGATAAGTTCTATCTATGGTCATTGGGGGACTCCTAAAAGGATTTACTAAATTCATCGAGTTGTTCCAAAGAGTCAAATCGGCCAGTTATCAATGGAATCCTTTGTTGGCTCTATGTGAAATACTCGTTTGGCCGAGGACTTCCAAACACATCATACATGATTAATCTTTGTGTTCAAGAATCTATGTTTGTTTTCTTTGATGGTAGAAAGCATGGACTATATGTATGTATTTGACAGTCATTATATTATACAGTGGATTGTTCTTCTTGTCTTTCAAATGCTAGAAAGCATGGACTATATATATATCTGCATTCGAACAGTCATTATCTAAAGGAATTCATACACAATGGATTTGTTCTTCTTGTCTTTCTAAATGGTTGTTTTATGTCTTTATGTTGCTTGAGTTTGAGTTTGTTGAATGTTCAAATGAGTAGTTGAAAGTCTTTGCTTGTGCTGCTTCTCCTCCTATTCAAAACCGTATAGGCCTTTGTCTAAAGTCGCTGAGCCTACTTTTCTTACGTCAACTGTTTGTTTTGCCAGGGTGGATTATTCCTCGAATTTCCTCATTTTTAATTCGAATAGATTTTTTTTAAAACAATTTGAATTCAAATTTATAATATTTTATTCAATTGAACGAATCAAACTCGAATATTATTTTTATATAATTTTAATTTACATATACTTAAATTAAAATCTAAATACTTCAAACTTAATTTGAATTCAAATTATTTTGAATTATAGATGTGAATCGAACTCGGTTTAAATTTTATTTTGAGCTAAATTTGAGTCCAAATTATTTATATTTTTGAATATAACATATATATTTTTTAAATCAAATATTAATATTTTTAAATTATTCGATTCGATTTGTTTGTCTACCTAATTGTAATATTTCACGTTTGAGAGTGTTTGTAAATTCACAAATATCTCAAGGAATACTTAAAACTATCATCCAAGAACATGAGCATGTCGAGGAATTCTTCAATGGTCATAGTTGATCTACTTGAAGAAGACCCAGCAAAAATATTATTTTTTTAAAAAAATAAAACAAATTAAAATTATTATTATTATTATTGGCTCAACATCAAAAAAAAAAAAAATTCAAAAACTCCCATTAGGAAAGAACAAGTATTGTGTGCCACGTAGGAAAACTCTTAAAATTATCATCTAATAAAATTTATTCTGATAAATTAATATCAACGTGCACTTAGTCGCTGCAACTTATTATTATTTTTTGTTTAGGGGAGAATTTTTTGGGTATTTATAATTATGTGAAGGGTTTGACTTGCCTGTCTTTAATTCTTTGGAGTTTTCTATTTGGTATTGAATTTAATTTAACTTGTAGTATTAATTATAAATAAAAATGTGATATTATGCTGTAAGCATTGTTTAATTAAATGACATATTAATTTTATAATAAGCATTTGGTCGTGGGACAGAACGTTTGTGATAGGGAAAGCGAGTTGAGCTACGCGTAGACTCGTTTCCCGCCCGGCGTCACTCCCGGCTTTGACGCCGCCATGTCTGCGTCGCCTCCGACGGCCTCGGGCCCCCCGCCGCCGTCCTCGACGCCTCCTCCAGCGGCCTCTGCGCCTCCTCCTCCGACGAATTCCGCGCCGCCCCCTTCCAACTCAGCGCCGCCTCCGGCGACCACCATCTCGCCTCCTCCAGCTTCCAGCCCTCCGCCTAATTCGCCGCCGCCGCCTCCAACATCTCCTCCTCCGGCGACCCCCATCTCGCCTCCTCCGGCTTCCAGCCCTCCGCCTAATTCGGCGCCGCCGCCTCCAACATCTCCTCCTCCGGCGACGTCCCCTCCGCCTACCTCAGCGCCGCCACCGCCGCTTCCCACCTCTCCTCCTCCAGCAACACCTCCGCCGGCATCCCCTCCTCCACTATCGTCACCGCCGCCGCCCTCTCCTTCGAATCCCACTCCTCCCCCTGCCTCCCCTCCTCCACTATCGTCCCCGCCGCCGCCCTCTCCTTCGAATCCCACTCCTGCTCCTCCCCCTGCCTCCCCTCCTCCACTTTCGCCGCCGCCGCCGCCGCCCTCTCCTTCGAATCTCGCTCCTGCTCCTCCCCCTGCCTCCTCTTCGTCCGCCTCGCCGCCACCACCACCGCTCCTCCCTCCTCGGTCACCGCCTCCACCCCAAGTGGGTCCTACCCCGCCGGTCCTCTCTCCGCCGCCCTTGACTCAACCGCCCCCTCCACCAATCACTCCTCCGCGTAACGTACCTCCGCCGCCGCCTCCCTCTTCATCTCCGCTCACACCATCTCCACCGCCTCCGCTCACACCATCTCCATCGCCACCTCCGTCCTCGAATACCTCAAGTTCGTCGTCCTCAACTGGAGTAATAGCAGGAGGGGGAGCGGCGGCGGCCGTGGTCCTCGCCCTTTTGCTGGGCGTAATTTTATTCCTCTGCCGGAGGAGTCGCCGGAGACGACCTCCGACACCAACATCTTCCCCACACCCAGGTACTCTTCCAAAGATCAAACCTTTACCCAATAATTCTTCAAAAACACCGATCTTTTTTATCGAATTGTTCTTATCATCGCACACTAATACCTTTCATTCTCAGATTATCCATATCCTCCTCATTATACTCCTTCGCCGGTAAAGCTCTCTTCCTCAGCGACAATGCCTCTTTCAAGTGGACCAAGCCGGCATTCAGGATCCCACCACCTCTCCGGCGAAACTCCATTATTATCACCCACTTCCCCAGCCTTCATCCTCAATTTCGCGAAGATCAACTTCACCTTCGAAGAACTGGCTCTCGCAACCGCGGGATTCTCCAATGCTAATCTTCTCGGCAGAGGTGGCTTTGGCCAGGTTTTCAAAGGCACACTCGACGACAAGGAATTCGCCGTCAAGAGATTGACGGCCGGGAGCGGACAGGGTGACCGAGAATTCCTTGCGGAAGTCGAAAAACTCAGTCGTGTTCATCACAAACACTTGGTGACATTGGAAGGCTACTGCATTTCTGGAAGCCAGAGGATGCTTGTGTATGAGTATCTTCCTAACAAGACTCTGGAGTTTCACTTACATGGTAGCCTCCTAAACTCATGAATTTGAGTTTGTGCAATTTCATAGGTGTATAATTGTGCAGGGAAGGATCAGCTGACGATGGAATGGTCGATCAGAGTGAAGATTGCGGTTGGTTCCGCAAAGGGGTTAGCTTATCTTCACGAAGATTGTCAGTCGCTATGTTCATTTCCGTCGGAAGAACACCAAGTTTTAGTGATTTTATGAATGAAACTTTGTAGTTCGGATCTAATATCCGTGTTTCGAATTCAACAGGTCGTCCTAAAATTATTCACCGCGATATCAAGGCTGCCAATATTCTCCTTGATATGAACTTTGAGCCGAAGGTGAAGATCACTTGTGTAGTTTGCTTTCCGAATGGGAATGTAATTGAACTGGATTCCTTTTCAGGTTTCAGATTTTGGGCTGGCTAAGTTTCAAGGCGAAGGCGACACACATGTTTCGACTAGAGTTGTCGGAACCTTTGGGTCTGAAATTTTCCTTTACTTGTTATTTCCTTATCAGTCTTCACAAATTGGGTTTGGAATTGTAACTCTAGATAGTGTTTATATGTTGTTTTCGTGCAGGTATGTGGCACCAGAATATGCAGTTTCTGGTAAACTGAGCGATAAGTCTGATGTCTTTTCTTTCGGAGTAATGCTGCTGGAATTGATCAGCGGAAGACGACCTGTGTTTTCAGGTCAAGGTTACATGGATGAGGCTTTGGTTACTTGGGTTAGTCGCCTGATTAAGTATATCTAGTTCCATTTTCTTCTCTTCTTTTTTCGGTCTCGTTCGACTTGTAAATCCATCAACCGAATGTTTCCTTTTCCTATTAAACACTAGAATGCTTCAAACTCCAGAAACTTGAAGCTGTCCTAACTAATGTTTCAGTATAACTAAACCAAAGAGCAATTTTTTGTTATTCACATTCTCACAGGCAAGACCATTGCTAACACAAGCTGGAAAGGATGGCAACTATGATGCCCTCATCGACCCACATCTTGAGAAAGTCTACGATCCTAACGAGATGACACGCATGATTGCTTGCGCCGCTGCCTGTGTACGCCAGTCTGCAAAACTTCGACCGCGAATGAGTGAGGCAAGTATACTTAGTTATCTCTTCTAACTAAGTACCCTAGTACTAAACATGCTAGTCTATCATGATTATTCAAGAATGTATCCTCTTCTATGTGATCGCGGATACTGTTCCAAATCGTGGTTCCGCAAATGATGGTGTCATCTCTTCTCACCAAGTATCCTAGTGTCGTCAACCTTGCTAATGTATGATAATCATTTTCATATATCTCCTTTCCTATGCGATCAAGGTTACAATTCTGAATTGAAAGCAAACTTTCCTGACTGAGGTTTAAGCATTTGAGCATCGGTCGGTATTTCTACGTGTGTTTGAACTAACTGATGAAGTTGTGCAGATTGTTCGGTTCTTGGAAGGGGAGTTACCTCTCGAGGTTTTGCACGGAGAAGTTTTGCCTGGATACAGTGCTATTGAGAGTTCATCCAACTCTGAATTCATGAGAAAATTGAGGAGGATGGCGTTTGGGAATCAGGAAGATACAAGCAGCAGCCTTTACAGTGTGAGTGAGTCAAATGAGAACCAAGATTCATCGTTTGTCGACAATGATCCATATGAGATAGCAATGTCAAGGAGAAGCACCAAAGATTTCAGTTCTGAAGTATAGGAAATTCATTTGATCTTTGATTCATTGTACAGTATGTTTTCACTCGGCTTGCTCTTATCATTTGTATGCAACTTTTATTTAGTTAAAGCTACATTGTTCATTGAATCATAGTCTATAAGATACTTCTCATGATTTTCATGAGGAACCCATTCTTTAACGATGTACATGGTAGTATATCGTTAATTTGTGTTCCGGAAATAAACTATGGTATATCGTTAATGTCTGAGTGGCTCATTGCTAGTTGATGCTAAAACTAATACACTAGTTACTGGGTTTTTATTCGGAAAAAAAAAACAAGTTCATGAAAATTACTTCAGCATGGAATACAGATTTTTGAGGTAAAAAGAACATATAAGCAACAGCATCTACCAAAATCCTTGCGTCTTATCTACACATCGAGTTAAACTATAAAAAGAACATGCTTTTGTAAGCAAAATGTCGAGGTGGAGAGCCAATCGTGTAGTGTGAGAAATAGTTATCAGACACTAGGAACTCAGGTTAGATCTAGTTCTATCAACTGGGATTAAGTGTAGTGAGAACTTGCGGCATCGACATGCCAGTAGAAACAACAATCTCTGCATTTGAAGATAGACACAGATGAAGTATAAGAACACAGGTAGGTTGCTGCGATAAAGGATGATAGGAACTTACCGATTCCTTCACGGACAGAAAGATTTGGTCTAATAATATCATTCGAGCTGACTAGAAAAATATCACCAACGTAGAGATGGTTGGTTGGAACATAAACACAGTAGAGTTCCTCCTCGACGGAATAAGTATGCTATTGATCAAGAAACAATAGAAACATAGCCATAAATTTGTGAACAAGCAAAAATAAATTCTGAAGCTTGAAATTAATGCATGATATTAGGTAAAGATTATAGAACAAGGAAATTAGCTGCTTTCAAAACAAAAAAACACAAATATATTATTTGATTCACTGCAGAAGAAAGTTCGCTCAGATTAAAAATGCTGCCAAAAATAGTGGAAAGGGGAATGTAATGTAGTTAGTATTTTCAAATCTTGTTCAAATTCGTTGAAAATTTTAAAGTAATGCAGTCATTTAAATTTTTTATATTTTTAAGAAAATAATTGGAGAATTTTTAAAAACTGTCGAATCTTTTAGAAAAAAGTCAACTATAATTTTATCGGAATAAATTAAGTCATTATTTTACAAAGAGCAACACTTATTATCAATGTATAAAAGGGGTTAGTATTTCGTATATTAGAATAGATTTCAGCTAATAAATTCTCATTCTGATTCTCTACGTAAGATTGATTATCTCCAGATTTCTGTGTGATTGAGGTCTCAATTTTGGTGGTGCATTAGAATGATCATGCATTACAACTCTTGACCAAAGTTGTCAAGGATTATGGTTTTTACCTTTTCAATCGGGAAAGAAAGGGGGAAGACTAGAATGAGCAAAGATGAAAAAAACTTGGCACCAATGAAAATCATCATCTATAATCTTTGGGAAGATAGTTGTGAATTAGATATATATCAAGAGCCTATCTTTCCCATGGTAGATGTCAAGTTTCTACTAAAGTGAAACTACAACTTGATGTGTTTTTCAAACATTTTTCAAACATTAATCTAAGTTTATGCAGAAAAACTATTTCTTATCTCAACCTAACGAATCAGCATGGCATTTTTTCTCAAAACCCAGCGAAAATTATACATTTCATTCCTAGGTATGTATCTAAAATTTAAGAAAAAACGATAAAAGCCAACTTATCTTTCGAGTGAACAAATTTCAGGTCAACCAATATAATTGATCAAGTTGGTTCGAGCCATTTACAATGTATTTAATTTGCGATGAATCCGTACTAGGGAAAAAAACACTAATTTTGTATTCAGTCAGTTCAGCATCTGAACTGTTGCCTGAATGGTAAGAAGGGAAAAACTACAAACCAACTAGAAATCCTAAAAGAAGCCTTCTTCTAGTTAGGCTCCCAGATTTCGTAGTTGCCAAACATGCCTAGTTTATAGCCACTGACAGGGAAATAATTTTTAACATCGGGAAAACTTTTCTGCTTATTGCCTCTTCTATGAAGCAAGTAAAGACGATAAGAATATTCCTTAATAATGGAGAGAAATTAGTTGTAGCTCCGATGATCCAATGAGATTGAGATGGTATGGTCATGCTCGAAAAGGTCTATAGATTCTTTAATTAGAAGAGTTGCCTATTGGCGAATGCGTAAAGGTAGCAGGAGATTAAAAGAACACATTAGTAAACATAACAAAAGAATTAAATTAGTTTGAAGATTACTAGCGATACAACCTTGTATAGAACTTGATAGAGGAAAAAGATTCATGTAGTCAACTCTAAATAAATAGTTGGGACAACCACAGCTAGATGATGTAAAGATGATATAATGAATGTAATCTCTACCATTCATCAAGTTTTATACTAGAAAAAGTCAAAGAGACAACATGACTGACAAGATAAAAATGCAAATAAAATTTGAATATACAAGCATTAATTTAGAAAGAACACTAAGCACACCAAAGTTTATGAGAAAGATGACAAGCACCTGTAGGGAAACTGTAGACGTGATAAATCCAAATGCATATTCACCTAGCCGAGGGTGCCTAATAATCACGACTTCCTTGAAGGCTTGTTTATTCTGGTCTGTGTTTAGCAAAATTGAGTTAGAAATGCATATCGAAGTACCCCTCCGCCCCGCCCACACCAACACACAACAACAACAACAACAAAAAAGTAAAATTAGAATTATTCACCTGGCGAGACAGCAGAACTTATTTGCTTGGAAGCATTGTAAATATGACGAACAAATGGCATGCGCTTAATAAACCATTCACCAAGGTCAAGGACAGATGCGCCCAACCATGATGACATGAAAACTCCAACGAAGAAGATAAACGTTATGGAAGTAGCAAAACCAAGTCCTGGAAAGCAATTCCAGTTACACAAAACATGTTGACAGGATCAACATACAGAGTAAAAGTTGGAAGAACTGATAATGAAATTCTTTGATAACTTGATATAGTAAAATCATACTTGCTTCGACATCAGGAGAATTTTCAAAGTGCAAAGGACATTGCCCTAGCATAAGATAGGATAATGCAAGATATATTGCATTGCCAGAATGCAAGTAAATCTCTGAATATGGAATATGCTTGTTAAGTGTGAGTACGGTAACAATAATCAAAACTAAACTAAGAGAAAGACAAATTGATAACCTCGACAACAAAGACAATTGATCTAATATTGAACTTCAAGAGACAGTTTAGCAGCTTAAGCCACTATGTCCGTGCTTTATCTCAAGTAAATCTTTTACCCATAGCATGTCTAGTTCTGAGCAGATGGATAACCTTATATCTACAAGTTGTGTATGCATAATCTAAATCAAGTTAACACAAAAACTTCAGCATGCAAACAAAAATGCCAATCTTAAATGGTTGGAACTTTCAGCTTGTTATTCCTGTTGTTGATGCAGAAAAATAAATGCTGAATCAGTATGGGAATCTAAAGGTTAATGAGGAACCAAGAGTCGACAGATTAAGTATGTGAGCTTTTAGATCTAGAATGTAATACCCAATGGATATTAGCAAATTAAACATGGACCTTGAATATAATGTTTATCAACGCCTGTTTGTAGTTGGATGACTAAGGCAAAAATAGCATCTGTGCATACTTGCATTTTTATATATTCTATAGGTTTGTTTTTGACTTCATTTCCCCTCCAAACAAAAGTAGACAAACAAGAATTTAGGCATTGTAATATTAAACATCAAGAGAAGTATGAGACAATCAAAAGGATGTCAACAAGACTGAGAACAAAATCATACCCCTCCACACAGAAAGTGTAATAACGATCAATTACAATAGTTGAAAGCATACACATGATGTATTCTTGAAGCAGTATCAGTAAAGTTATAACAGGTGCACATTTTCACAATAAACCACAAAAAAAAAAAAATGGAAAGAAAAAACCCATACCGAATATGTTTATCCCAAGTTGAGCATAGACTGGAGAGAAAAATCCATCCACAAAATGGTAAAACCACCAAGTGATATAGAACGTCATTGCAAGAGGAAAGAGAATGACACTGAAAATTAAAGACAAATGAAGCGATGAGAGGTAAGTACTGTGCATCAGACATAACTTGCTAATGAAAGTTCATTTTGATTATTAATTGATTATAATCATCTCACCAAGCCATGTTTGTTCCAACTAACTGTGATTGTTAATTATTGAAAAAAAAAAAAAAACAGTAAGATTTACATAGGTAAATTCTCAAACATAAAATGCTATCTGGTTGTGCAACTTTTAGTTATTTGTTACTTTCTTTTCCTTGCTCAAATGGGGCACATTTTTTGCACAAGTAGGGATTTGATCAAATTATTGGTCTTAATGAAACTAAAAGTTAAGAGGTAAGAAATAAAATTTTCCAGAAGTATGAGACAGGAATCAAGACAACGTTCAAAATGCTATTTTCCTTCCTTCAAATTTATGTATATTTCCCCTTTTTTCCGTTTAGTTACTTGGGCATGGAAGTTCTCCTAATGTAGAACAAAATAAAAGGCTAAGGAAACTGACTACTGTCTCTCTATAGTTTGATTGGAAGTTGTAATGATATCAGCACGGACGACTGCTCTATCATGCTGTGAGTTATGCTCTGCATTTAAGTTTTTCAATATTTTTCAGATTGACAGCAAATTGCATACGGTAAAATGTTGAAAAAGTGTGACACATTACGCCAGCAATATACTTGCAAATAAAGATCACAATGACAGCGCATGAATTATCTAAGACACTAAAGAGAGAAGCCTACCATCCCGTCATAAACTTCTTTGAAGCCCAACTACGGATGACTTTATAAAAAGCCTGCAGTTTAATAAGCGAATAATTTCCAGATTATTTAATAAAGAATAGCAATAAGCATAAAGATTGCATGTATTATAAGCTCCATTTAGAAGCATCAATCCACTTCAAAACATATCCAAGCAGCTACCGTACACGATAAAATATATATATTTAATGCACTAGAAAATATTTCAGAAACATCCGCCTCCACCTTAACACAGTTTCCCACATGCATAAGAAAATCATTACTGAGAACAAATTAGATTTGGTAAACAAAATTAAGGGCATTCCGGAGTTGTTCTTATGATGAATTCGAATTTTACATTAGACTACACGAGCTATTAGTTTTCAAACTCATTCACATTGCCATATAAACTGTATGATCGACCTATCCTTTGCAGAAATTTAAGGAGAAATATAATTATTTCAAAAACGCATGCTTCATGGATCCTACTGCTCAGAAAGAGAAGATCAGAGGGGAAACGATCGCGTTACCTCTCTACCGGAATGGTGATTGGAGGAAGAGGAAGAAGCATTGGTGGAACCGTGGAGTTCCATGGATACGGGAATGAGAAGCTCCCGATCTCTCTCCAGGCTCCCCATCGAGCTAGGCGACCCCTCCTCGCCCATGCGCTGCTCGACACGATCTCCTCCTCGTGCTCTCCGGCAGAGAGAAGGCAGTTGTAAGACGCTCCGCCTCGTGATTTCGGGACGCGATGGCGCAGGTGAAGCAGAGAGGCGGGGGAGGCGCAGAGGAAGGAGACGATGGCGAAGCGTCGAGGCGGTGAATACGAGGACGACGACGACGAGGAGGGCATGAAGTAGGAAATTAAACGGTCATGATCTAACGAAATCAAGATGTAAATATCGAGAACTTTCTATACTTTTAAAATATTAATGGCTACCTGTGAAATATTTACGGGTGATGTGGCAAAAGTCTGCAACGCATCCACCCGCTGAAATTTTCAGTGGTCTGCAACTTTTTTCTCTTTCTAAAAAAACCCGCCTCTTCTTCTCCACTTCACTCTCTCTCCTCTCGTCGAGCTTTGCTAATGGCGCAGCCCCTTTCCGCCCTCCCTCTGCTACTAATCCTACTACACTCCGCCGCCGGCGCCGCCGCCGCCGCTCCCCCGCCGGAGGCCCCCTCGCGAGGCTCCGATCTAGACCCACGGCAGCTCACTGCGCTCCAATCCATGGGG
>JBBUKS010318608.1:0-20433 GCA_038050645.1 Hedychium gardnerianum
TACCTACTACTAAAAACCAAAGGTCTAAGGCCTAGTATTCCATTAACAAAATTTGATTATATACTAGGAACTGAATAATTTAGCATGTAGAATCTCATCCTATTAGATGTTAATACCATAAGAATGGAATTCATTAAACAAGGAAGACAACTCAAACAAATCAAATTGCAAGTAAGACGAAGTCAACAACCTTTAAAGAAATATAACATGAATAATCAAAGGAATACATCAACAAAAGAGCTTGATCACCTACTTGAGAGCCAAGAGGATTAACCCTAAACAGAAGACTCATGGAAGGAATAGGCCAAGTGCTAGATGGGAAGCTAAACCACGTGATTGAGCACAAGCATAAATTTTATGAGGTGAGATATGAGCTTTGAATCAGTTGAGGACCCAACAAATAGGGAATTGGTAAGACGAGCAAATCCAAAAAAAACTCAATAATGGAACAAATCAGCAATCAAAATTTTGTTAAGATCAAATGGCAAAATTTCTCTATAAAATGTCACAATGATAGGAAAGAAATCAGACATTAATAATTGCACTCAATTCCCTCTTGTCTCTGTTAGTGTCTTTCCCTACCTTATCTCTCTCTCAACTTTGTTACATGCACCATCACACCATTGCCACTCATCTAAACTAATCACCCATAGCTATCTCTTTAAATGTGCATCTCTTGCTCACTTCCCTCCTCCAAACCGACCCAACGACATGGGAAATCTAATCCCACTAGTTATTAGTCCCCATCATATCTAGTGATGTACCATACTGAATGCACAACGAACAAACCTTAGAATACTGTTGTCACACAGGAAAAAAGGTTTCCAAACTTGATCCATCACCCTCATAAAGATACTAGGAGCGATCAAAAATCTGAAGGGTATAACTAACCACTTATAAAGTCAATCTTGTGTCTTAAAGACTATTTTCCATTTGTAAAATTAGGCATAAAGGATTTTGTGAAAGAAAATATGACACAATTTCCTAATCCAATTAATCTTATATATAATAAACTTGAGAATGAAGGGGAGCCTTGGCGCAACGGTAAAATTATTACCGTATGACTTTGTGATCATGGTTCGAGTTCCAAAAACAACCTCTTACAATGCATGATAAGATTATGTATAATAGATCCAATGTGGTTTGACCCTTCCCGAGACCCCGCATTGGAGTGAGCTTCATGCATCAGGCTATCATTTTTTTATAATAAACTTGAGAATAAAAAATTACAAAATATCTCTACTAGACCACTAAATAATAATTAAAACATGTGTACTCCTATCAACACTTCCTTTCAAGATGGCGTATATATATTTGTCATGCACATCTTATATACAAAGAAATGAAATAATATGGTATATAATCCTAGTAAATATATCTACTAGTTGACACAAATCTAGCTAATTCGTAGGTTATGATCATCTTCTTTTTTTTTCTTTAATAATATGCTTGGTACGATCATATTGAATTGGATTATGACACAATGTAGCGATGCTGATAATTGCTTTATTGTCATAATGTAGCAACACAGACTCCTTTAAAAGATAAATATCTTGCAAAATAAACTTATTGTCATACCTCTACCTCTGTATTCTACTGTAGCACTTGACCTATAAATGACACTATTTTTTTTTACTTCTTCAACTTACCAAATTTCCACCAATGAAAGCATAATATCCAGAAGTAGATATTTTACCATTAGGAGATTCTGTCCAAGCAGCATCAGTATATGTTTCTATTGTTTGAGAAGAAAATTCCTTATCTAGAGCTGGATTTAAGATATCGTAGAATCCGAAAAAATGAAGATATACAACTGTAGGGCTATACACAATTGATTACTATACTTACTGCATAGGCAATCTAAGGTCATGTATGAGAAAGGTAAATGAGATTTACAACTAGTCTTTGGTATCGACCAATTCTCCAATATTTTCTTTTAGTTTATGATTGACTTCAATGAGAGTATATGCAGGTTAGTAAGTCGAGGACATATTTTCTTTCAGAAATAAATGTTTTTTTCCTGGTTGAGCAACTTTTATCCAAAGTAAATGTCTTAGTTGACCCAAATCTCTAATCTTAAATTCAATAGCCAAATGTTTTTTCAGTCTAGTCATGTCTTCTTGATTGTCATTTGTCATCACTATATCGTCAACATATACATCTTACCATTGAGATATTTGATGAACATAGTATGATCTGCATTAATTTTCTTGTAGCCAAAAGTGATCATTGCTCTACTGAATCAGTCTAACCAACCCCTGAGGTCAAGGTGACAGTTTCAAACCATATAAAGCCCTTTTTAAGTGACAGACCTAGCCTTTACTTTTTTGACAAAAAAAAAAACAAGTGGGATTTCCATATAAAGTTCCTCTTCTAACACACCATGTAGGAAGACATTTTTTACATCAAAGTGTTGTAGGTCTCCTCTAAGATTAGCAGCACAAGATAAGAGAAATCTTATTGAATTCATCTTGACAACGGGTGCAAAAGTTCTTTGGTAATTGATTCCATAGGTCTAAGCGAAATCATTTGCCTTATGCTTGACTCTTTACCCTATGCTTCACTCTGAATAACCACATCATACTACTAGCTTTTTGCCCAAAGGTAGGTCAACAAGCTCCCAAGTTCCATTTTTGACTAAGGCTTTCATTTCATCTCTTTCATTATGGCATCTTTCCATCTAGGATCATTTACAGCAACACCTATGTGGTTCAGAGATAGAATGCAAGGAAGATAAAAAAAAAACACTCTACAAGAAGGAGACAGTGAGTCATAAGAAACAAAGTTAGAGATAAAGAAAGAGATAAGATTCTTAACAAGTATCGGAAGATGAAGGTCAAGAATTATGGGAAGGTGTTTTAGTAGATAAATCATGAGTAAAAAGAAGAAGTGGCTTTGATTCCACTAGAGTTGGAGTTTAATGTTTGGTCACGTAGATAGTTATTCATGATAGCATTATCGTATCGTAACAAATGTGGCCTATCTAATCTCCCTATTGCCATGTTAGTTTGACCTTGATCTCTATCCAAAATTTTATCATCACTTTCATACTCCCCTTGACCACCATATATAGGCAACTCAAGAATAGCTTGAGTCGCCTCTTCTCTTCCACATGTTAATTCTTCCCAAAAAATATGAGGAAAATATTTTTTGATATAGGAGGAAAATATGCTACTTCCTCTCAAGAAATTCCATCCATACTCACATAAACGTTCTAATGGGTGGATGATAACATTTATATATATTTATAGTAGTAGAATACCCAACAAAATCACATTTCAAAGCTCTAGGATCAAGTATTCCTCTAATATGTTTATGCACAAAACAAAGACACCCAAATATTTTTAGAGGGATAATTTAAAGGTTAGTGTCTTAAATAAGTTCAACGAGATATATGAAATCCAAAGTTCTTAAAGGCATAGTAGACAACAGAAAGTACTGCATCCCTCAATAGACTTTAGGCACATATATAGTGAACATAAGAGCCCTAACAACTTCTAGAAGATGTCTATTTTTCTATTCAGATATACTATTTTGAGCGGCTGTATTAACACAATTGATTTGGTGTATAATTCTAGTATTTAAATAAGTATAAAAAGAGTCTTTAAATTTTTACTTCAGCACTAAAATGTGTAATAATCATTCTATGGAAGGACTAAAAACAAGGGAAAACTTTGTTTTTTGCATCTCAAATATTCCATCGTACTACTATAACAATCAATAGAAACAAACCATAGCCACATGAGGCCATTGGGCAGGGACCCAACACATTAGAATCTTGCTACACAAGAGTTTGAGAATTTATAGCTGCTTATTAAATAGTTCCAGAAAGAATGGTTTTTCTTGGCAGCTTGATATTAAGAGTTTTAGACATGTGAGCTACCACCAATTTTTTTTTCCACCTCGACTATGTGGTAGATGGCTATAAAGTTTCCAGTATGTCTTAGTTTTCCACAGTAAACACACTTCTTATTCTACTCCCATTATAGACTCACATTAGGTTTTTATAGTTATGGTAGAAGAGTCACAAACATCAAAGTTCCCTGGTTGAGCAGTAGAGATAATTGACAATATAGTATTACGTCTACTCTCTTCCTGCTGCACATAACTATATGTTTGTCATAAGGGAGAAGGATCGCGCCCAGAAACTAATACTCTAATGTGATCAAATACACCATTCAATCCTGCAAGAAATCACGCACACATTCTATTTCAATTAATTTAGGATACTTTGTTGCATCAGCCGTACAAAATGCTTTAAAGTCTGAATAGTAGAAAGTAGTCAAGTTCTTACCACAAACCACTAAGTTCAGAACAATACTCATAAATTGCAATCTGACTTGCCCTCAGCTCCTAAATTACCTAATTGGGAGATAGTTTGAATAGTTGCATCACAAATCTTTTGAGTTATATCCAGCAAAGGTAAACTTGACAAACTAAAGTGCTCGCTGCAGTCCAAACAGGGGGAGGAGAGAACAAAGGTCCACTTTTCATCTGTATGTCTATAAAAGAAGATGGATGTCCCCGTTGCTATTAGACGAAAGGATTAGTGGAAGTTGTTGTTAACTCTGATACCAGACGTCGCTGCTAGCCTTAATCATGACAGTGCCACCCCAAGCACACCTCTCTTGCCGCCACGATCAAGATACGAGAGAGGAGGGAGATGAGGCTAGCTGCCCTTCCATGGCTGCAACAAGACGGCTACGGTATGGATGATAGCTAGGGTTTGGAAAGATGACTAGAGTCTACTTTGATACCATATAAAATTAGACATATAGGATTTTGTGAAAAAGACACAATTAATTCCCTATTCCAATTATCTCTTATTTATAATTAAGTTGAGATAAAAGACAATTACAAAAATATCCTTACTAGACAACTAAATAGGAAATAATAGCAAAAACATATGTACCCTTGTCAACACCATCCATCTCTAATCATCATATTAATTTGGTGGTATTCTATGCAAGTTGACCTTGGAGAACCGAGTTTCTACCATCAAGTCAAGCATTTCGTTAAGCCTAGGTATGGGAAACTTATATTCATCTTGTTGATAATACAATTATCAACACATGTTTTTCAAAGGTCATCCTTTTTGAGGTTACTAAAGCAAGGGCGGCACAAGGAATCGTGTTTTCCTTAATAAAATGTTTTTGTAAGGGTCCCTCAACTTGCTTATTCAATTTCACACGCTTCAAGGCTTTATATGATAGCGTAGAAGGTTAAGCAATATAAACCCTAGGATAAGATCTATGGCGTGCTAGATCATACGCATAGACGAGAGTTCATTGAGTAATTCTTCACAAGTTGTGTCCTACAACTCGTCTAAACTTTCATTTAACCAAAAGAGGGGAAGGTCCCTTGGTAAGAAAGGTCACCTCTGAGATCTTGGGTCACTAATGCTACTATCACTCCTGACTCCTTTCTTTCTTTAAATTGAGACTGCGTGAGGTGTTTGAGGGTTGAGCTTGTTTAGTTAGTGCTTTACGTTGACCCAAGCTTGCTAGGCTTGGTCGGTACAATAAACTATTCTAGCCATTGTGCATAAGTAGGTATTTTCTTTTTTGTAGTAGCAATGAGATCATAAACCAGGCTAACTAACGATGACATAGGCTATGCTCATGGGAAGGACATGACACCATATTTTGTCCTTCTATAGATATCTCAACAGAAACCAAATACCTTTGACTAACTGAAAGGAAAATCTAATCTCATATACACCTTATATGAGTGTAGTGCGTGCGGGTGTGGCCTAAATTCTAAAAAAGGTCTACTATAGAAACTGCATTCATCTAACTCTTACAATCAATAACAATTTTACAAGACTTCCTTCAGCACTTTGCATATGCAAGCGTGGAAAGAATACAACGCACTACATTAAGTCTTATAATTTTTTATTCAGTTCTCTCAAGCTTGTGGTTCTCATAAAAGGGTGGGGTTTGACTTATGCATCACTACTCAAAGTTGGAAAGTATGTTACTTCGTCCTCAGAGTTGTTATATCACACGGCCCTTGCCATGATAATTGTAGCATATGTTAGAGTTGAGGTTTTCTATTTTCCTAAGAGATTGTTTGGCCTAGGTTGGGTTTAACTATTCAAGAATTGGTTCTCTTTATCGAGGACAAAATAATGATCTTGATGTGAATGATACCTAGGTAATTGTTGAGCTACATGTGAGGTATAGTCCGCAAGCTCGAGACTCTTATCCTTTACCAATTTGTCGATTACGCTAACAATATAATCCCTAACCTGTCCTATGTTTTTCACGCTAGATCATAGTTCATCTTCCAAAGCTCACACCTAGCGTCTATTTCTCTGATGGTGGGATTTTTCAGTGTAAAAGTTTGACAAGCAAATAGAATTATAAAACTGAGATACATAATAAATTACAAAAAGAGGTGAGGAACTAGATAAAGGTGATGACAAGGCAAAGATCAATGTAATGTAAGGAAAACAAACAATGCACAAAAATCAAGTAATAATTAAATTAGAACAATACTAATTTTTAAAGATATATTAATATTGTTAGGTCAATGTAAGCTTTTCTGATAGAAAATGTGTTACGAAATCTATGCACAAGTTAAATCTCCATTACATGTCAAATGGATCCCTAGATGCAATCCAATGAAGGATCTTTTGCTACTATTGCGGCAAAATAATGACTTTTTTATCTTTGCTATTTTTGTTTTGTTGTAACGAGCCCCTATTTTTCAAAGGACTATCATGAAACTTCAAATTTAAATATTTTCTAGACTAAAATGAAAATGTTAAAACATGGTTAACAAAGTGATGACTGACTTGCTCAACCAAATGGAAGCGTATGGGATGTCGTGGCAACGTGTGGGACACGTCGAAGGTGAGTGGGCACAACAACTAATTGAAGGGGGCAAGAGTAGCATCAAGAAGCCCAACAATATAAGACCTTTTGACTCAAAAGAGATGAGAAGGTGACATTGGTTGACTCAGGCACTAATGCCACCAGAAGGAGAGGAGGGGATGTCAGCTGACACGAAAGGTTGCAGCCATACTAGAAGCAACAAAAAGGGAGTCAATTTGGAGCACTATTACCTCAAGGGTGTTGATGACAAGGCAAATCTAGTGGTGGTGGGTTAGGAGAAGGGTTTGCAGCAGTAGATTGCCTTTATCATAGGAACATAAGGGGTTGTCCTTTGTTGGCAAGAGAGGGGGTCATGGCATCCAAAGAAAGAATGGTGGTTGTAGTTGCTGACATGCGGTGAACAATGTTGGTAATGGAATAAGCTGTGGGTAGCAGCAGTAATTAGGGTTCTGTCAGTTATAAACAAACCAGAAGTAGTGTGGGAAGCAGGAGGCGGCATTGGGCTGACTAGTTTGACAAACAACGGGAAGCATCTTCGTAATGAGCAAGAGGGAATGGGCAGTAGAAGGAAAAGGGGAAAATTAGCAATCAACTTCTCTTAGTCAGTAGAAAGATAAGGAAGCAATGAATGGAGATGTTGGGGAAGGCGGTGGAGGGAAGTGAGTGACAATGATGAGAAGGGAAGGAATAAATTGAAGCAAGTATACAATCAAGCCAAGCTAGATTTTGGCTTTGATATCACTTGACGTAGCATACACACAAAGCACCTCTTACACAGACAAAATGAATTGGAAGAAATTATCATTGATTTAAAGATAATGACTACAAGGACTTTAGACCTCTTTTATATATTGACTCAACAAATGAGAAAGTAAAAAAAAAAAACACTAAATTCTACACTAAAAGAGAAAATGTGTCAATTTTTAAATTATCAAAGGATAACATCAAATTTAAAATTTATTTGCAAATGCACTAACTCAAATTTCCATCATTTGTAGATGTGTCAATCTTGGATTATTCTCAATTTATTTATCTAACTTTATGTCCTTTTCTACATTATTCGTTTCCTTCTACACTACCGAGACCTCGATCTTACACTCACCGTCATAACATCCACATAACAAAACTAATGAGTTAATAAAAAAACAATAGACAATTTTAATTATAAACACCACACCAAGTTTATGATTCTACAAAGCATGAACATAGAAGGAAGCATTTGATATTTATGTACTTATTTATGAACACCATGGAACTGCAATCCATTTAAACAATTCTTTTCCCACCTTCTCATTCCTTTTTCCTTCAATATCTGATACCTTACGTAGCATACATGTTATATAATGTACATGGATCACCTAGTCTTGATCCACAAAATACCAACATGAGTTAGAAGTTACAGCAAAGGTAGGCTGCAACTGTTAAACTAATAAGCTACAAGATCTCGTGCAAATATTAAGCATCCACCCTCACAAAAAAGGTAACTTAGTCAAAGTACTGATTCAACTGTTAGGGTTATAGAAAGACTAGTACGTGTTGAGTGTTGAACTGCAAGTAGCATAAACCTAAATTAATAAGCATGGGATGACATAAAACAAGATACTGATTAGACAAATTCATCAGACTAGAGATAAGCTATCAAAAAGTAAAAACAAAAAAAAAGTAACTTAGTCATATTACTTTAGGGTTATAAACAAACTATTACATGTATAATGTTGAACTGCAAGTAGCATAAAACTAAATTAATAAAGCATGAGAGAACATAAAACAAAATACTGATCTAACAACAAGTTCAGCAGATCAGAGATAAGTCATTATGAAGTTAAAAAACACTGAATGCAGAATCTCAAAGTTTTTTCAAGCATTAGAACATATATGAGATAACTAAGGGGCATTCTCACCCATTCATTGCAAAAGAATTTTTTATAGCAACAAAATACATGAAGGGTGGTAACAGACAACAGGACTTAGCATATAATTATGTAAATTAGTCATTATTACTTTCACTAATCCTAATGTGATATTCTCCAAAGATAAGATATCACAAGATATCTAGTCATCTTATCAGTAATAACAAAGAAAATCAGCAAAAAAACATTTTGGGAAGTCTCTACAGATTACCTTGAAAGTATAATCTTCGCAGAATAATACATTAATTCAAACAAGAAAGACAGACTCTTTTGGAATCACAAAATTCTTGAGTTACCACTATAAAGGAATTTGCCACTAGGTCCACCCTAGGCCCCATAGGTTTACTTCATTGTCTATGATAAGTAAAATCCTCCCCGAGTCGCTTAGGTGGCCTCATATTAGGCAATCGAAACCACATGACATCAAGAAGCAGCACCAAGACAAATGATCTTACACAGAGAACCAAAACTCACAAACATAACTCGAAGTTTCATTAATTAACAAGAGGGGGAACAATTCTCATGCTAAAGTTTAACCTATTCCTAAAACAATTTAATCAAACTTGAACCTATTCCCTAAATAGCTTATTCCACAAAATAAGTCTCACTATTGGAACATCCGGGTTTTGTAAGAGTGGATCGATCATGGTTTTGATGGTTGTGATAAAGAGTTTAAGTTAGGCTCATTTTTATATTTGATATGTCTGTGAAGGTGTGCAGAACTTAGGCAAAACATATACGTGTTTGATGTCACGATAGCTCAAGGTGTGTGGACTTCGGAGAAGGATGGTATAGGACATCCGAGGGACCATAGGATGAGAATCATCTAAGCGTTATTGAGCCGAGGAAGTGAACTAAGCAAGCGATGGTGCAGGATGGTATATGGGGGCTCAATACATCCGAGGGATGAATAGCTTGACAAGAGAAGACTTCAAAGCATGGTAAGACTCCATGAAAGTTGCAAGTTGAGTGACTTACACACATGGGGTGAGAGTAGCATTTAACTTAGGCAGACTCAGTCATTAAATTGGTGATAGTTAATATACCAGCTGATTGAAAGAGTAATTCAGTCAGCTAGTGGTTAAGTCAACTCTAACACGAACACAATGATTGTAATCCACTAGTCTCTGGAGACTAGTCAAGTAGCCAATCGACTAATTCCTATGACCAGTCGGTGAAGCTTGGCAGAAGCAATTGTTGAAGAAAATAATTATAATCCACTAGAATAGATCAGATCAGTCACCAATATATTGAGTGGATTGATGGCATATAGCAATCAATTGATGAGCGCCAACACAACAAGAACGTGTCAAAGAGTCATTTCAAGGAAGAGGTTATTTAATGGGCTTCAAAGGCTACAAAATGGCTAGAACAAAATCATTCTTATACACCAACATTCAGCTGTCTCTAAGATTTATTGTAAACACTAATACCTCTGTTGTAACCCTCTTGTACGAACATCTTATACTGTTCTGAAGGAGAAAATATAGAGGATTGTAAGAGTAATCCATAAAAGGATCATAAGTTACGTTCAAAGCCTATGTCATCCTTTTGTTTTATGTATTTTTATATTTCACTGCATATTTTATTTTAGATCACTAACTTGCGGAACAAAGTGTTATTCACCCCTTCAACCACATCGGTCATCCAATCACACACACCAAAATTCACATTAATCATATTGTCATGTTCTTCACAAACAAGATATCGTGTCTAGCCATCAATAATCACATCCATAACGACAAAGAAGATCAAGAAAAAAAAGGACATTTTGGAAGTCTATTGATTACCTTAGTATATTCTAATCTTTGTAAAAACAATACATTAATTCAAAAAGTAAAGTTAGGCTGACTCTTTCAGAATCATAAAATTCTTGTGTTACCACTATAGGTATGAGCCACTAAGTCCGCCCTAGGCCTCATTGGTTTACTTCATTGACTATGATAAGTATAAACCTCCCCTAAGTTGCTTATGCGACCTCATCTTAACATCCTGAAGCAGCACCAAAATGATCATACATGGAGAATCAAAACTCACAAACAAAACTCAAAATTTCAGTAATAGGACAAAACCATGACAAAAGGGGGAGCAATTCTACTTAAAACATAGTAAAGTTCAACCTATTCCTAAACAACTTAATCAAACTCAAACCTATTCTCTAAATAACTTATTCCAAAAAATAAAAGTCAAAATTACCTAACCTTTTGTGATTTGAGCAAAAAAAATTACTACAACTTTCAAAACCCATAAAATTTGGAAGTTCCTAATCTAAAACTCGCAGTTTTAAATTTTCTAATTTAATAACATCACCTCTGGTTTTGACCACATATCATGCATGCTAAACCAATCCCTAATATGTTTATGTACAAGATTTGTTCAAGTTAACATTTACTAGATCATACTAACTTTGTCAAATAAACAAACAAGAAGCAAGTTCTATGCATTTCTTAGGTCCATATGTAAATATGGACAATGACAGGTATTGCTTAGATTCATACATGTATTCTTAGATTCATACACAAAATATGTAAACGAAATTAAGGATTACTTAGCATAATTATTCTAATTATTAAGTGATAGATATAATTTTTTCGCATTGATTGCTTGTGTCGATCCATATAATTATAATGTATTATATGGTAGATGCAAATTATGCACCAGCATGAGTCTACATTCGATGTGTTATGCAATGGTTCAATCCTATACTGCCTGAAAATGATTAAGGCCTTGGTTTACCGCATAAAAAGGAAAAAAAATAGAATGTAATTCAACCCTATTATATAACCATATATGGCTCATTATTTTACAACACAGAAAAGACAAGATAAACGGAGCAATGTTTTTGCACCTTCTAATCTATGTTTGTTCATCGGAGTTTCCTATGGCTTTAACCTTGTCAAAGTTTATCAAATTTACTAACCATTAGCAAACTCAAGCAAAAAACCATTACCTCGATGTTTATATCACATGCATTACAAAAGTTCAGCCATTAATTGATCCACAGTAAAAATTAATCATATATACTATTCAGAAAAGGAATATCATTATTCTCACTTTACAAGCAAAGGATAATTTTCTGCTATTTTTTGTTGCTAAATTTTGTCCCTTAAACAAATAAAACCACCACCCAAATCTGCAGATCATGCAATTCCAAAAAACCTCATGCTAAACAATATAGATACTTGTGGTTTCATTAGATCACAAATTTAAATAGCATTCCAAACAAAGACCACTTTGACCTATCAAAATTCAAATAACCAGTAACTAAGGAGCTATTACAGCAGTCTATTATTTAGCATACTTATGACAGTCATGCAGAAGAGAACATTTAAACCTCCAGAAATTAAGGAGCTACTACAGCGATGACAGCAGGGTTGTGTCAGTCATGCAGAGAACTACTAGTTCTTCAATGGTTAACAAGGAAAGCAAAATTTGCAGATGGCAGCGTAAGTAAAAAGGATAAAACATAACAGAGACCCAACTCAAAAAGATACTCCACATGCACATGAACTATTGATAGAAAAACATGACAATTATAAGTTAACTGACCCTATTAAAACCAGCGATTAAGGATATTGGGACCCATCCTTGTTGATCCATGTTCTGCCTCAAAAAAACATCTCTACACAAGTTTTCTGCACTGGAGGATGGAAAAAAGGAATAGCATTGAAAGCAAACATGTTTTGGATTATGTCAAAAACAGTAATCAACTTGTGAAACAAATGTTGACCTGAAATAATAATCTATCTGCTTCAACAAATTAGCACGTTGTGGATCAATAGTTGGCATAAACATCTGAGGAGGCAGTGCTGGATGAGTAACGAATGGCACAACTCCAGGAGGTGGCTGAGTGGCAATGTAAAAGACAGGAGAAGGTCCATCTGAAGGCAGGCAAAATCAGCGATGTAATATGTGAATAATACTAGACTTGCAAAGGACATGGATCATATCCGAGATAACCTGATAAACATACCAGGGAAGACAATTTGAGGGCCGTAAAGACCATCCTGAGGAGGGCTGAGGAATGGAGGTGCAACAGTTGTAGCTGGCCTTAGGAATGGTTGAGCATTCCGTGGTTGCATGCGGACATCTCTTCCACCTGGATTCCTATGATACCCATCCTGGCCACCGCGCTCCCCATCACGGTGGTTGCCATAGTTATGGTACGAACTAGCACCGCCGCCATTGTTCCACCTCCGGTGACCACCATAGCTTCTATGGTCGCCACCATCATAGGCCTGTAATCCCGACCTGCCAGTAGTATAACTACGGTGCCAATTCGTGGTCTTTTTGACAATTTGGTCTTGAGGTGAGACTTGTGGTGGTGCAAGCTTCTCAGAATTCGCCGTAGGTGACGAAGAAGGTGGTGGTAGTGAAGACGGTACGATTCCACCAGCAGCAGCTGCACCACCGCTACTATTGCCGCTGCCGTTGCCACGTTTAAATGATTTCTGACGAGAAGACATCGAATGGTTCCGGGATAGAGACGGATTCGAGTTCGATTTTGGCGAAGAAGTGGAAATCGCAGGGCTCTAAGAAGAAAATCACAAAATAGAAAAAAAAATAAACAGCAAGGATAGGTGTTCGAACAGATTCCATCAGAGACATGAGATTTTGACAAAAAAAAAAAAACAGCAAAATCCAACCGTGGACACAGAGGGCGGAGCAATAGAAAGGGATTTTAGGGCATCTGACGAGGACGACTTGGGGGAAGCCTTGGCGGACTCAGAGAGTGCAGGCCAGGATGCAGCCCCTCCGATGACGACGGAGCCCGCCTCCGCCGATCCATTGGAGGGCCGCTTCCAGGCGTGCTTCTTACCTCGGGCGGCATCCAAGGACTCGGGAGATACGTCCTCCGGCGGAGTCTTCTGAGGGGATCGATAGGAGGGCTCCGGTAAGGAGATCGCAGCGGCCGGCGGCGGCGACGAGGGAGACGGCGGCACCTCGTCCATGATGAGGAAGGGGTGAGGAGGAGTCAGTGATGCGGCAACTTCGCCGGCGATCGGATGAGGAGAAGATAAACGGGGGCGTTTTCTTCGCCCACAAGACTACGCCCCGAGGGTCAAAAAAAGGCAAAACTTACTTGAGCCATCGGGAGGGGAAGGCGGGATTGAGGGCGTCCAGTGTCTCGCTTCTTCCAAAGCGCAGCTCTGGCTGGATCAGCCATCCCCGTTTTATTGCTTAAGCAAAGGGCAAACTTCCATACAAGATCCTCGCAATTTTTAAATTTGTCTTTTAATTTTTTTTAATTAAATTAAATATTGCCTGAAGCTTGCTTCTTCCGCCTCGCATTGCAAGAGGCATCTACATGGACGGACGGTTACCACTTACCACCTAAGCCCACGGAAATAAAAACTATATATATATAAAAAAAATCTCATTTATTTCGTAAAAAAGATTTAATTATTTTCTTTCTGTGTTTTCCGAATGGGTCGATAGATTTACGAATCTTAGATTATTTTTTTCATCCCTCTAAATTGGACAGATAGTAATTTTCTGCTTTCCATCGATATATTCGAATTTCTTTTTAACTCGCGATCGGACTTTGCACGATCATGGATAACAATCCTATGCAATCACGATCAATGATCACGGGCAGTCATCCCACACGACCACAATTAGCGATCGCGGATGACGACTTGGTGCGATTAACATGCGGCTCCACACGAGATCGTCTCACGATGCGACGAGTGTGGCAGTTCCGCATGAAGTCGCCTCACGTCATGGACGGATTTTCTTAAGGGTTATCCTCGGCTTAGCCAATCTAATTTTTTTTTTATTACCTATTATAAAATAATTTCACAGATTTATTACATATTATTTTTTTTAAAAAAAAATCACTCATCTCTTCCGCACTCGAAACTCAGTTCATCTCTTTTTTTTTCTAAATTTGTCCATATCTCATATTATCTTGTGCGGCGGCCGAGCACGAGATCACCTCACGTGGCCGAGTTCGACAACTCTATTGTATTTTTTATTTTTTTAATTTCTCTAATTTTATTTTTTTTATTTTAAATTTCTTTCCTTTTTTTTTCTATCTTTCAAAATAAACAGGGATAAAAGTGGCGCCCAGGGCTCGTGCCCAATTCCCTGCGGCGAAAGAAAATATATTCCGACAGAGACACTAAAAGAAGGGTTCTCTGTTTTGTGATTCCCAAAGAAGCGAGAACCATTTAAATTTATAAAATTGATTCATCATAAAATAAAGTCGATAGTTTTTAATAGAAATAGAATCGTTGGGTCAAAGTCATGTACATTATTATTATTGCGTTTGCGTCTCTTCAATTTTGTCAGCTTCTTACTTTTTCTCTAGTCATTTTCAATAGAGAAATCGTTGAAAAATAATGCCCGAACAAATTATTTCCTAGCCACCTTTCCTTATGTTCCCTCCGTGGAACTAGTTATGCTTTGGCATTATGTTGTTTGGATATATTTTCTATTAGAATTAGTAATGAAGATCGACTAGAGACGAAGCTCTTTATCGAGACTATTTAACCAAAGCAATGCAAGAAGAAGACGGTTCAATTGGGAGAAGAAATACTGGAGGGGAAATGAGTTTTTCTTTATCCCAACTTATGGATTGAAAATATCATACACATTTATCCATCTAATTTCATACTAAAGACAATATTATGAACAACTAAATTAAGATATTTATGTTGTTGGTGCACTACATCGAGAACCAAGGAATTATTGTTCATAATATACGTATAAAAGTTTTAAAATAATTTTAGATCTTGGGATTTCTTTTAAGTCATCCATGCCATGAAGATGAAGAACACTCAACTAATGCATTAAAGGACTTTATTCAACATGTTAAATGATGTAATACCTATTAGAAGTAATGCTAATGAGCTCTATCAAGGATAATCACGTCCCGCTTGCGTTGAATTCTACCCTGCCCACTGAGTACAAAACACTCAATTCTCATAGCTTACATAACTTACCATTTGTTTATTAAGACTTCATACCACCAAAAATATGATCTCAATTTTTTTGGACTTTCTTTTACTAACATCTAGACTTCCTAACATGTTAAGACTTCATACCACTAAGAATCCAATCCCTAGCTTTACAAGATTTTCTTTCCTAGCATTTGATCTCTTTTTTTTATACTAGATATCCAATTTACACCGATTAATTTTGAGATGGACGGTCTGATCCCGTATTCCGACCATCAAAAAAATCTAGAAAGCGAGGTGACTCCTGACATGATGCCCCAGCGTTATTAGTTGTTCAAACGTCGCATGCATGTGTTACGTGAGTTTTGATCTATGGTTGCTTGAGAAAAGCATCATGTCACTTATCACCACACTATGCCCGGGGGGCTAGCATTTGATTTCCTTGATCTATTGAAATTTTGTTTTATCAAGTACTCAATACTCAGGTATTCGACTTACATCGATTAATTCTGGAATGGACGATCCGATCTAAGATTTCGACCACCAAATAAATCCAGGAAATGAGGTGACTCTTGACGTGACATTCTAGTGTCACTAGTTGTTCAAACGCTGCATGCATGCGTTGCGTGGGTTTTGAACTATGGTTATTTAGGAAAAGCACCCTCCCACTTATCACCACATCATACCTAAGGGGCTAGCATTTGATCTTTGTCTTACCAAATACCCAATCCTCATTAGCTTGCTTAGATTTCCACCAATTGCACCTGCAATAGTTGTCAAGTTCTTTTTCACCTACATACTTAATACACATGTGAGATCACAAGTAGCTCCCATTTTAAGCATGACTCGAACATCAAAATTACATGCAATACCACATGTTTAGGGGAATGATTACACCAACAATGAGGACTTATCTATGCTTAGCAATTTGATACCAGTAGTAATGCACTGCACTTGAATAATCTACCTTAGTGGCTTTGGGCTTCCTATGTAGCCATCTATTCAAATCAAGTTTGGCATCCAAAGAAACTAACAAATCTAGCTAACGAGACTTTAATTTTGCTAATGATGGCTCATAATGATTTCTCATCATTAGAAATTTGCTTGCATTATTGTATTTGTATTACAAATGGCGAGCGAGGGAATCATACTATCTTCAGCAATTTCAAAGCTTGATAGACAAGAGGTTTAATCTAAAGCACTTATCCAAGAGGTTTTATCATCGTCTAACAAAACTAATTCTGCTCTTGCCAAAGATGCGCAACATTAATCTTAAGATCAAATTTTGTTTTGAAAATATAAGCTCGTTACTTAATTATTCATATTACTTTTACCAGCCTTCATAGTTGGATATTTTACCTATTTCCTTTTTCCATCCTTGTTAGCTAGATTCTTTTTACCGACCTTTAAAATTACATTTGTCCCTTTTTGCTCAACCTTTATTGCTTATTTTTGTTGTTGCAATCATACCCTAAGCATGTGTGTACATGTGATTTTGATGTTTGGACAATGCTTAAGTTATACATTGATGATGATCTCATATATATGTCAAGTAAGCATATGTAGGTAAGCTTGACATAGGTTGCACATGCAACAATGAATATCCAAGTATGACACTTGGCATGAAGTTTCAAATAGGTTGAGGTCAATTAAATGCAAGAAAGTCGGTTAAGATCAAATGAATGTTAGGTAATAAAAAGAAGTTTTACTAGGTTGACGAGGACTAGATAGGAAAAATGGAATCCTAGCGGATTAAAAAGAATAAAATACTAGGGATTATGAAGATCCAAAAGCATGAAAGCTTCTATACACAATAAAATTTTAGAGGCAGAAGAACCTCTTGGTAGGTTAAGGTAAAGTTCTAAGAGGAGAGTGAGTGTACTTGTATCTCTAGATAAAGAGTAAAGAAAAGATTTTGACTTAGAAATATTCAAGTAAAATGAGTAGTCGACTAATAAGTCACATTAGTCATTTGATTAAACCTTAAACCCCAAACCACAGATGGAATGAGGTATTTTAAATTTGGGGTATATTCAATCATAAAGAGAATGAGATATTCTATTTAGGCTATTCATTCAAGGTAAATAGTCAAATAATGTGGAGCAATTGCCTAGCCGGTCAACTCAGATTTTGAACGAATAAAATAATTGAGAGTAATCGATTGAGCAGTCAACTCAAAGTAATCGATTGATAAAACATGACTAACCAATTGATGTGTAGTTGAAACCCCCAAAAAAAGTCGTTCATCTAATATCATTTTATAGCAACTATTATATTACTACTATTCTAAAGAAGAGAGAGTAAATCAGAAAACTGAAGTAAGCCACCACATGAAAGAATATTTCCGTCGATTTCGCTAGGAATTGATTCTTACTCAATTTTATAAATTTATCATATGATAATTAATTCAGTTATACCATGGGGATTTTATCATATTGCTACTAGCTACTATGCAGAGTAGTGGACTGGGGATGATCATTGACTACTCGTAACCTAAAATTGAGGAAGAGTAAATTTTAGATAATTGCAAGGATCTCTCTCTATATGATAGCTTCAAAGCACGAGAGATATTCTAAATGCTGTAATTTACTAAAGACGTGCTTAACTTTCAATATACATGAAAAGTGCATCCAACTTTTGTATTTATCAAAGGCGCACTTATTTTCCAAAATATTATTCTCTTTTAAAAGCTAAAATAAAGTGTGGATTGGTGCAACTATAGTAGCAACAATCATTGCGGTCGTTGATTGCGACTAGGTCAGTCTTAGTCGTCGATTGCTGATTGCGGCCAAGTCGATCTTGGTTGCCAATTGCGACGGGACTAGTCTTTGCCTTTGGTCATGAAATTGTGGCCATGCTGTGATTGGCCTCTTGGTTGTGATTAGCCTGGCTGTGATTTTGAAACCAACGTCATGTGATTGCAGTCAAGACACACAATTATGGCTAGGCTACGACCGGCTCCTGGACATGAAATTGTTGTTAGGACAGTCATGACCTAGTTGCTACTAAGAGGACAGTCGTCAATTCGAGATCAACTTGACTGTGATTTAGGGTCTAGAGGTCGAGCCTAGTTGAGATCATTCTAGCTGTGATCGCTCTTTCATAAATACAAAAGTTAGGTGCGCTTTTCAATTATTATTGAAAATTGAGTGCGTCATTTGATAAATTATCCAACTAAATGTTTACATCTTTGCTCTCTAAGTTCTCTTACAACAACCTCTTGTATTCTTTGCTTTTTTCTTTCTTCTTTACGGTGAACTACTCATCATTGTAAGACATTTTTTCACCTTTGATTGCCGGTCAAAAAGAAAAAAGATTAGAGGTGCTTTTGAAGAGTGATCCACCTTACAGATTAAGGTCACGGTGTAGGGGTTCTTAGGAGGACGGTTGAACCAAGTGTTCTTGGTTTGATTTTCATTCGTTGTTCTTTCTTTATTTTGTTTTTGGTTGTGTCACTCATTTTTAAAGAAACAAAAAAATTGTGAATGAGGCCATTCACCTCTGCCCTTCTAGCCTTCACAACTAAATTCCTTTTACCCGCCTTCATAGCTATATTTTTCCATTTTGTAGGCTTTCATTGCCAATTTTCCTTTTACCAGTTTTTATAATAACTGAATTATTTTTCATTTTGTGTGGCCTTCATTGCCAATTTTTTCTTTTATCAATTTCATAACTGATTTTTTTTTTTCTGTTTTTTTTGCTCGTCCTTTATTCCTTCATAACTAGATTTTCCCATTTTCCTCAACATTCATTATCGATTTTTTCTTTTACCAACTTTCATAGTTGAATTTCTTTTACCCGTCTTCATAGCTAGATTTTATTTTTGTTGCTCAATCCTCATTGTTGATTTTTCCTTGTCTCTCACCGGTTTTTTAGAAGTTACAATACAATCAAAAGAGAACAAGAGATTGCCCCCTTATTGGTATCCTTAACAAGCCTTCAAGTACTTTGTTCATTAGTGTACTCAAGGCAAGGATTTAGGGAAGAGGATTGAACAAGTCAAAGAATAGGATGAGCTCAACTATCTTGAAACGTCGAGTTACTTCTCAACTTAGAATGAGTACAAGTGTTGACAAATATTACTTTCAATGAACAAGTGTTTGAATGGCAGTGTCATGCTACGACACAATTATATTGTGAATCTCCTATTATAATGCAGTATAAGAAAATTCTGGATTATCTCTCAAGGAATGTAATGATGAGTAATAATCTCAAGATCAAATGGTAATGGAGGGTTTTTTTTTTAGATTCGGATGCTAAGAATGACAAAAGTAAAGTAATGCAATTAATAAAATCATAACATCACTAAACTACAATAGCAAAGAAATTAACGAAAATCTTACACTCTAATCGAATAACAGACAACTCTAACACCCAAATGCAAACAAGATATTGTAGGAATCAAGCAAATTAAAAGACATCAACTAAAATAAAAAGTAGTATAAGAGAATCAAACCAAATTTGCTCTTGTAGTTAAATAGCTACAAACATATCTACTCTTCCATGGAACTTGAATCGGTTCCATAGGATAGAATAGATGAAAACTAAGGTGTCTGAGATCTCCAATGCTTGATGCCAAAAAAAGGGCAGTTGTGATCGTTGTCAAATCTTATTATCCCCTACGAGCAATATTACTGTTAGTATTAACCTTAAGAGCCAATTATAAGATGATTAAGCTTATTGGATTAATGATTATGATATTGGGTTAATGGTTAATCTAATATGCTAAAATTCAACCCATTAAAGATGATTAATGGAGATTAATTATACATTCAAGAAGGA
>JBBUKS010318824.1:0-20430 GCA_038050645.1 Hedychium gardnerianum
GCGGCAACGACTTCAGGTACCTCCCGTTCGGGTCGGGGCGGAGGATATGCGCGGGGGTGGCGATGGCGGAGCGGATGGCGTCGTACATGGTGGCGACGCTGGTGCACTCGTTCGAGTGGCGGGCGGCGGAGGGAATAGGAAAGGGGGCGGCGGCGGACATGGAGGAGAAGTTTGGGATCGTGATGAAGAAGGCGCGGCCGCTGGTGCTGATACCGACGCCCAGACTTGCAAGAGATGATCTCTACTCCTAAGCATTGTAGCAATGAAAATTGGATCCAATAAATAAAATAAAAGAAAAACTCAATAAGGCACAATCATGCTACTCTTTCTCTGATTATCGACGTTTACTTTTCCAATTGATAGAATTCAACAAAAAACAAAAAGAAATTTGTATGTTCACAAATCATGAATGTGGAACAAGTTAGCAATCACCTTTAGGGTTCCATCATCACTCCCAGGATTGCTGCATGCCGCCATCATCGGCGATCCACTTCCAGAAATGCTTCCTGACGAAAACCGCCTTCTCCGCTGCCTCGACGCCCTCCCCATTCTCTTCCGTCGAGAACTCCCCCACCTCCGGCAGTCCTTCCACATCGGCGTCGACGGTATGCAAGATGTAACGCCCCGGGAGGCCCGGATACGAGGCGGAAGCCCTGTCTTCCATCCTCATCCGATACGAGCCGGGAATAATGCTGACCGCGTCTTTCCCCAATTCCTCGCGGACCGCACGGACGGCAGCCTCCTCGACGGCCTCCCCCGGCATCATCTTCTCGGAAAGCGGGCGGTATCGGTGGCGCACCGTGCCGTCGGAGAGGATTTGGTGCGATTCGACAAGGATTTCGCCGCGAGAATTACGGATCCTGACGATGGCCACGTTGACGACTCGGAGGATGGTAGAGGTTCCTTCTTTCTCGCCGGTCGAGTCACCCTCGGAATCTGGGAGGAGGAGGAGCGAAGTCTCTCCGCGGTTGACCTCGATCCATAGATTGACGAGGGATTTAGATCCAGGAACCGCGCCCCAGGAGCAGACAGGGTCGAAGGGGAGATGAGGGCGGATCCAATCGGAGAGCGATTCGGGAGAGGAGAAGGTGAGCGACGGCGGAGGGGAGACGGTGGTTCTCATCACCACCGCTTGAGACACTTCGCGGGGGCAGCAGAGGGGAGTAAGCGGGCGTGCGCGGGCTTTGGACAGGTGGAGAACCGAGATCGCGGCGGCTGCGGCAGCGAAGAAGAGGAGATTAGGAGGAGAAGGGAAGGGGCAGGCGGAGAGGAAGGCGGCGATGAGACCCGCGGTGACGCGAGAAGGAACGGAGCGCATCAGGCGTCGACGGCGATCGTCGGGACTCAGATTAGGATCCCCATCGAGTCAAATCGACGGACAAACTGGCGGAGCAAAAGAAGTGATGACGTGGCTTTCCTCCGTCCACCTGATCGAACAGAATTTCTAAGGCTAGAAATAAAAAAAGCCCAAGCCCAGCCAGTGCCGGTCCAGACCAGACCGGCCCGGCCTATAAATAATTAACTAGAGAAAAACATAAATACCAAGATATATAATTAACCAATTAATCTCATAAAATAGAAAAATATATTTCAAAAAAAAAAAAGTTGATAAATTATTGAGGGTCAATGTCTTCTTGTGGGCAAGTATGCGACCCACCTGTCGAAAAAATGGGACAAAAGATTAACAAACACGATACGGTGTCTGATAAAATTAAAAAATAATAATAGTTAAAAGAATTTAAACAAAGTTTAGCGTAATATTTTTGCTTTGTTTTAATCGATTGGGAAAAAAAACAAAATAGTTTTATGGCTCTAGCGGTTGATCGATGGAACGTGTCAATCTCTCAATTTCGATTGAAATGTTTCAATTGTAAAGTTAGAGGATAATATTAATATAAAATAATAATTTTAAATACTATGATATTGTATTTAAAAAATAATATCATTATAATATTATATTTTAAAAATCAATACCATTATAATTCTATATAAGCCCTAAAATTAATATCATAATCATATTATTCTTTGAAATTAATTGTGGCAAAAGGCGAAACGCTTGCCCCAGCGCCCCCGCCAGTCCGTCCCAAGAATAACAGCGCCCCCGCCAGTATTCTTTGAAATTAAATACTATAGTGATGTTATATTTTGAATATAGTATCACAATGATTGATGATCGGATTAAAATAAAAAAACAAATGCGTTATTTAGAAAATTTGAATGTTAGATGTCCCTTTTAAAATTTTCATAACTTTAAATAAGTCTTTTAGATAATTGTCAATTTTTTAAAGTAATTTCAGTCAAAATTATTATAATAATATTATTAATTTTTTAATTTGATTAAAATAATTATAATTAATATTTAAGTAGCTTTAATTAGTGTTAAAATAGTTTTAATAAATGTTAAATTATTTTTTATTAAAAAAATTAATCAAAAATATTTTATATTGTATTAGTTTTAACTAAAATTGTGCTCCTAAAATTGATATAATAATTTTGAAATAAAAGTATTTTTCGAATAAAAAATAAAATAAGTATTTTAATATATAAAATGAAAAAAAAATAAGGAGAGGCTGTTTTATAATAAAAATGCTTTACATGTGAGTGTATTATTGATGGTGCTTCCTGTTTCGGCCGCGTCATTTGGTTTATGCGCTTCTCGCACCGTCCTTTTCCCACCTCTTCTTATACTTTCGTTGGTCGCCGAGTGGCCAACTGGGCACCTTTCCTCTCTTCTTCGATCGGAATCCTCCTTCATGGCGGAACTCAACGGCGAGCTCACTGCTCCCCTCATTGACTCCGAGGTCGCCATCGACGTCGACGGTGTGCTTGATCGGGGGACCGATGCAGCGCCGAATGAGAACCCCTACGCGTTCCTGGGCGCCCCAGACCTCGTGCTTCCGCCGAAGAGCCCCATCGACCCTTTCCGCAACCACACGCCGACCATCACTGGGGCGTACGAGTGGTGCAAGACGGTCCTATGCGTGCCGATTGCCGCGGCGCGCCTCGTCCTCTTCGGCATCGCCATCGCGGTGGGTTACTTGGCGACTTTGGTGGCGTTGTACGGATGGAAGGATCAGCAGAGCCCCATGCCGCGGTGGCGTTGCCGTGCGATGTGGCCGACGAGGATTTGTGCCCGATTAATCCTCTTCTCCTTCGGGTAATACTGGGGATCTGTATTCCTTTATTCAGTGAGTTATTTGAAAGTTTGTCTTAGGTGCGATCTGGAAGTTAACATTTTTAGTCTAGTTCAGTGTAAAAAGGCTTTCGCGATTCTTGGTTAATATTAATCTTAATACCCGTCAATAAATGCTAATCGTAACGAAAATAATCATCGTGTACTTTCATATCAATGAAAAATTCGATGAAAAAAATACAGTTTACTTTGATACATCTGATTGGACTAGGGAAATGAGAAGTCTTAAAGTTCTTTGAGATAAATCCCGGTTCCTTGTTTAATCAAGGAGGAAAACTCCCTATCTTGGTCTACTACAAACAGTGTTGTGACTGCCCATTGTGTAACTGAATGAAGTTTATATTTGGATATAAATCCTGAATACATTTTTTTTTCATACTGGGCTTACTTTTTGTTTTTGAATCCATTGGTTGGGTACATCTTTGGATCTTATCTTCTTCCTACAATACCTCGTGTTTTCTAACAAAGAAAAGAGAATATCTTGTGTTTATTCAATTACTTGTTTGGATCATTGTAAGGCATTTTCTCAGTCTTCTCTTTTTGTCTATTCAAAGTCCTTTTTCTCTTCTCTTTTTGTTCGTAATTTTGTGACAACTAATCGCGCCAAGTGGTTATTGCGGATATAACTGTTGAAGTATTTGATGGAAAACACTTTTTAGCAAGAAGGTTCTGAATGCAGAGGAGCAGCAAAGACAATGTTAAAACACATGATATTCCTTAGTAACTATAATAATCTATGATCATGCATTCCTATACTTGATTATTTTCAAAGTCAGATGCTTTTTTTTGTGTTTCATGATTTTCAGTTAAAAACATGTTATATTTTAATGGTAAATGTGGATTCTTTGATCTTCTAGGACCAATATGTTTTGCCTTAAAATGCGTGGAAGTTATCAGGAACATGGTTAAGTGGTTTTTGGATGTTTATTTATGTGAAATTTTCTCAAGTATCTACCTCAGGTATTTGCAAAGAATTACTCAATTCTTCCCTTACAGGAGACAACCAAACTGTTCACTATTGTAACACCAAGCATACTTTAATTCATGTAATATAACGGTCGCACACAAATTAAGTGGAGTTATAGTAAAAGTTAGAAAAAATAGCCATGCGCTCAATGACTCAAATTTGGGCTGACATATCTGCTGTACCAAACCTGGTTTTGATATGTGATTTGTAAAAAATCTTTACTCCATGAACGCATTATTAGATCTTCATCATTAAAAATGATTATACTGTCAAGTGGTGACATGCTAAAGTCTTTCTTACACATTGTTAAGTTCTGCATTGCTTGCAGTTCCACCTTAAATGAAAAATTCTGACGTGCACCTTTGGTGTCCATACAAGTAAAACACTAGCTAAATTTTGATTTTATACTGAAAAAAAAGAACTGGGAAACTTCAGTTGTCTTTAGACTATCAATCCATATTATTATTACAAAATTCTATGTTTGATGTGTTTTTTTCTTGTGGTATATTTATTGTGTTTTCTGCTCAATTTTACTGAAGGCTCCAAGTATTTATTCTTTAGTTTTGTCCTGTTTTGAAACTATTTCTCAAATTACAGGAATGTAGATATTTTCAAACTTATGAAGCATGCTGTAGATGTTTATTCATTTAGCTTATGAATGGTTGCTTCTATGGCTGATTTTCTAACAGTTATCAGTGGATTAAACGAAAAGGAAGACCCGCAGCTCGGGAGATTGCACCTATAGTTGTTTGCAATCATATCTCATTCATTGAGCCCATATTCTTTTTCTATGAACTAATTCCAACTATGGTTGCTTCTGAGTCACATGATGCATTTCCTTTTGTTGGAACTATTATTAGAGCAATGCAGGTAATCGCTCTTGTCTAGGAATATTTCATAAGCAGCTCTTCATTTTACTAATTGTTTTATTCTTATCCTCTCATGTTTTCTTTTCTTATCAAATGATTTTATAATGATATGTTAATTATATTTTGTAGGTTATATATGTTGATAGGTTTTCACCACAATCAAGAAAGCTTGCTATTCATGAAATAAAGGTATAAAGACTGTAACTTCTTGATCAATGCTACTATCTGTTTCATCAATTTTCTTTCCTGCAATGAGCCAGCTACATTTTATTTAAATTAGTTTATTGGGTTTTAATGTGTATTGGTCTTTAGCATTTGAATAAGGTTACATCGTTGGTAATACCACAGTTAGTACCATGTTGGCAATAGCTAATTTAACTATTAATCATATCAAACAATGATATGGCAGCATATCATTGTTTTAAGGGAAAAATGCAGTTGGATTTTTTTTCTCATTTCCTTGCTGGAGTTTACCTCTGTTAGCATTTTATTTCTAGTTTTTACGTTACTCACCTGTAAATATCTAATACCAAACAGTAAGATAATAATATGACAACGAAAGAATTCAAAAATTAAATTCTGAATTCTAGATTCAGATAATTTTCTTCTAGAAAACTACTAAACATGAGTAACATAAATCGATTGTTCCTAAAGTTACATTGGTCTTAGCCAACGTAAAAACATAGTTAATCAAGGAAGAAATTAGCTTGGAATCTTTCATATTTTGTAGTCTAGCTTTATTGGCTTGCTTTGTTTGCATTTCAAGGTCAAATAGTCAATTTAAGATGCTGTTATCAGTGATCCAAAGTCTTCAGACGTCAGTTAGCTTATCTGAATATTGTTGCCTCAGTATTTACTATGGGAGTTTGATTGGTATTTTTTAAAACATAATTCACTTTACCTCTTTGCCTAAAGATTTTTCATAAGTAACTTATTGTGGTGTTACATTAGATTTGATGATGAATGAATGCCTCTAATTTATATTTAGAAGGAGGAAAACAACTAATTTTTTTTAAAGTACTGATATGGAAAAATAAAATGAAATATCTATATTAGCTATTGATACAGAAATTTGCTTAGGACATGAAAACAGAGAAAGGCTTCTTCCAATGAATTTCCACGTGTTATGTTATTTCCTGAGGGGACCACTACAAATGGGAGGTTCCTCCTTTCATTTCGACTTGGTGCATTCCTGCCTGGCTTGCCAATACAACCTGTGGTTGTTCGGTATCCCTATATACATTTTGATCAATCTTGGTATGGGTTTTACACAATATATTTTTTAGTCATTGTCCTTGTTGTAATGAATTACTTTTCACTTGATTTAGGGGAAATGTTAATTTGCTGAGGCTCATGTTTAGAATGTTCACACAGTTTCACAACTTTATGGAGGTGTGTTATCTGATATTTCCTAATTTTTGTATCATATTAATTGCATGTCTCGGTTTCAAGATTCACATGTTTTTCTGAAATTGGTATTTCAATTGTTGAAGTATGATTGCTTGCAAGATTTTTCCTATTTTCTTGCCTTGTATCATCAATGATTTCCATTTCTACTTCTGCTATGATAAATTCATTTTTAGGGGCCAACTATTATTTATACCCAGGATACATGTTCCATTCAGATTAAATAGATATAGGAGGGAAACAAAAATAATTGAATAAAGGGCAAATATGTATACAGATCTTGATTGTCATCTTTGAGACAACTTTGTTCTTCACAGGGCTTCAGGCATAGTTGTGCTTCTTCATCTATTAAATGGTTTTCTTGCTTTCTAAGTCTTGTTCGTAATCATGAACTTCGACTTCAGTCCTTGGTCTTATGAGTCTTGGGTCTCCTACAAGGACAACATTAGGTTAGCACTTGAATAGTTTGAAACTTTCAGATGATTCATTTGTTTTTGCTCAGCCTATGATTGTTTGACTATCTTAAATATCAAGTATAAAAATTCATACAACTAATTTCTCTTGTCCATCATACTCCACCTTACCAGAATGCATATTCAACTTTATCAGAGCTATCCTTAAGGAACTCTGCATTCTGATCAATGCTGTTTGTTTCACTGTTGGTCGGACTGCTGTAGTTAATTCAACTTGTTTGTATTTATCATTGAAATGCTATTGATTTGCTGATAGCCTGACACCCCTATGATGATGAAATGCAAATACAAAAGATTTTTTTCTGAACTTATCTTCAGGTTGTTCTGCTCATGGATTAGATATTATGATGCTATTGTTATACAGATGTTGTAGTTTAATTTTCTGAAAAGTAGAAGTTGTCTATTGTCTATGCATGATTACATTAATACATTAGCTTATTATTAGCATGCAACTATTCTTTAGAATATCAGAAAAATATTTTCATAGCCCTTGGATCTATGATTGACAGATTGAGTTTACCTCATTTGTAGATTTGCTCCCTAAGAATGCCTTTGTTCACTTGACAGGTGGAATACCTTCCTGTTGTCTTTCCAGATGAGAGCAAACAACAAAACATAGTAAAATTTTCAGATAGGGTAAGCATGTCCAATGAATTTTAATACACGCTTCATGTTTTGCAATATATATAGATATATATTTGTATTACTCAACGAGTTAGATTAGCAGTAATCTTCTTTCTTTGTGGCATTTATTCTCAACATTAAATCATGGCATATAATCTCGTGTCAAACTGACCAACATGATTGAGAATTATGTTCCCCTCCCACACCGAGACACGGAAAGGCTCTAGCACAACAAGGACAATAGCAAGTGTGAAGTTTCTTCCTCTTCAATATGCAAACTTAACACAATATTCTTCATGATTCTTCCTCGTGGGTTGCTTGCAATCTGTCCTCCACTCAAGATACATGGTACTTGAAACCCTATTTTTGATGAGGATTGATGAGAGTTGGGTGATTTCGGGTGTTGGTTAACTGTGAGAGGTAAATTGTTGTGAGGCAAGGTGATTGGAGACGACAAGGCTTCAGTCACATTGTGCACAGTTTTCTCCAGCGCCAATGATAGAAGTCACCTCCTCTTCTTCTTCTTCCTCCTCCCCCTCCTCTTTTTCTTCCTCCTCATCAGTGCCACTGCCACCATATGGTGACTCGAGCTAAACAACATGAATTGTTTTCTTTCAGCCAGGACCCAAACCTTAGATTGGAACAAGACTTAAAATTGCATGGAATATTCAATTTGTGATTTCTGGGATAGTTGGATATTCTGTTGTAGCAATTTCTAGGTTTAGTTAGAAATTTTGATTTGCTATGTGTTTGCAGAATCATCGTTGGAGAATATAAGCACTTTCTTCACACAGATTAGAATCTTTTCATCTCTTGACACTTAGTTTGGATATGCTTCGCTTCAAGAATATTCAGTCTCTTCTAGAACATGCACACGAGGTAGTTTCATTGACATCGTTCAGATCTACGAGTGATAAGCGGTTGGACTGATCTAAACTTTTGAAGTGTTTTATATCACTATTCACAAGTTAAATGGTAAGAATGGTGTGGAGTTAAGAAGCAGGTTTCAATAACCTATCAAATCTTGAAAAATGAGTAAATTGGTAAACTAGATGTTATAGGTTGTCGACTAGATTCCAATTGCTTCAGAACTTGCTTTTGGAGTTGCACTGATTAATATCATCGTTATAACCCTCACGCAACTTGTGTTTTTCCTATAGGTTTGGAAAAATTCAACATGACATTTATATGTCACCAACTTGCATACAGATTAGTAGATATGTAATTGACATAATTATGGTCATAAATGAATTTTGGACACAATCTTGGTTACACAATATGTAACAGTTGACACAAATAGCAGCTTTGAGTTTGTATAATTGTGTCCATGGTCTTAAATAAGTTGATTCAAAAATAAATTTTTCATGTTTGTAGTTCGAGCTGCATAATCTGTTTGATATCCATATGTACGATTTGATTTTTTTGGTGAATCATTCGTCTGTTGTTATTGGATATTACTGCAGAAGATATTAGTAGGAACCTGTAGAAGATTATACAGTAAGACAAGTTGATTTCAGCTTAAATCAGTGATAGTGAAAAGTGTAATGGACAGAGAGAGATCAAAGAAAATTCTGATTAATATAATAAAATGTTTTACTTGATATGAATGTTATGTTGATATGATATAGTCTCACATAGAACTTAATGGAGACTAAGATCCATGTTTCTGACTCAAGTAATTGACACAAACACGACTTGATGATGATATTCTGAAATTATATGTTACTTGGGTTTAAATAGGTCAATCAGGTACTTGTGCTTCTTCTGCTTGTTTTCTTTTTGTGGAGTAAAACTGATTTCTCCAACACAAACAATTACAGTTTACAATTTGCATAATCTTAGAGAATACACACAACTACTTTTGCACAATAGCCTCAATATCTTTTAAGAATCTTCTTACTGAATCCGTAAGTATGATTATGTGCTATTTTATTCTCCATTGGATGTTGGACTTCTAAATGTGTTATTAGTCCATAATATTTAGTGGAATTCTTTATTGTTTTTTTGTGCGGTAGCTGTATATCTCAGTGGTAGACATTCATTTATTGGATTTCGAAATTACAATAATCAATTAGAAGTGGCTACAGTTGATCTGTTTTTGTGCAAATCTTTCATAGACTAGCAAAGACATGTCAAGGGCCCTTAATGTTCTACAGACAACTCACTCTTTTGGCGACATGATACTTCTCTCAAAAGCATCTGATCATGGAAAGGTAAAAAAGTAAAGTTATCTTATTTGATGTACCACATATATTTTCTACATGTGCTATTTCTGTTCATACTACCATTTATGTTTAGATTGTCTAAATCACAGGAAAAAAAAATCATATAAGGCAAGAAAATTGTTTTGGAAGTGTTTTCTGTTTAGTTCAAACCTGCACATATATACCAATATTTAGACTGATAAAACTTTTTCATTGCTAACTTATTATAACTTGTGACCTTTAAAAGAATCATTTGCAATTCTTTCTCCTCTAAAATATTGCTTTCAATATGAAAAAATGATGACAGATTATGCAGTATAATTTGTTAGAACTGTTGACAAGGATTTAGTTGAATTTTGAATTCGTATGTAAAAAGTCTACTGTTTAACCATAAATTCTGAAGTTTTACTATTAACCATCTTATAATTCACCTGCAAGTAAGAGTAACTGACACTTATCTAGTCTTACTTTCTAAAACCATGTTATCATGATATCATCTGCATACATCATTGTTCATTTCACAGTCAAGTTATTTTCTAGTGCTTAAATGGTGGCATAATACCCTATCAGTTGATTTATTGACTGGCACCTTGCCTATCAGTTGATATACTCCTTACTGAGGGAAATAAAATTGTCTTAGCCATTGTGATGCTGGGAGTCTGGGGACTTTTCTTATAAGTTTTATAGGTTTTTCCCCTTTTCTCTCTCTCTCTCTCTTTCTCTATAAACCATCAACATATCTACGGAGCAGTCTTTAGCCTTTGGATATCATCAATGAAGAGTTCAAGACTATCTTGGTGATGTTTCAATGTATTTGAGTTATTTATTGTAAATGTAACATTTTACTACGTTCTGAAAAACACATGCCTGAGCCATTTACAGTATCTTTTACAAGCAAAGCCAGAAGTGTGTTTCTTTTTGTTCCAATGGTTCAGATTTTATATTATATTTTTTTGATTCTTCTTGTGTACATGACCTGGTTGGTATCATTCAATGAAAATGTAGGTATAAATTTCCTTGATCTAAGCCCGACTAAGCTTGTCACCATTTGCAGGAACTAGATTATGATATTTTATCTACTTGATTTCTTGAATGTATTAAAGATCCAGACTTATTTTGAATATTTTGATTCATGGTCACCTAAGGCATGAGACAATGCCTTTTATGGCTGGCAATTATAATTTTTTTATTATGATAGCAATATCAAATTCTTGCATACGCAAGATACTCTCTTTGATAGGGATATTTGCTGCTAATTCGTGTTTAAAGATATCTGATAATCATGAGGTAAAATAAAAGAATTAGGACATATCAAACTGGCTAAGCCATGTTTGATGTACCATTAGTTTATGCACAAAAGCATAGTTTATGAATTAAGAGAAGAGGAACCTTGACAAAAGGGAATTAAGAATAGTTTATCACTTAATGATACTACCCTTTGATTTTGGTTAGTGATCTCTTTGTCCAAAATGGCACGTATTGGTTACTGGTAGAATTGTCCAGTTATGATTTCTTTTATTTTCTGTGTATTGATTTCCTTGCATGTTTTGTCACCAAAAACAATGTATTAGTTAAGTTTAGCAATTCCATCTTTGTCTTAATAGATCCGTTCCATATTTATTAACATCCTCATTTGTGTCAGTCTTTCAGATAAATCTTTTATTGTATATGTTAATTCATGATAATTTTTTTAATTACAAACTTCAGTTGTTCCTTCCATTTTCATCTTGATACACCTTGCAATATTTCATATCCCTTTGATTTCCAAAAATATTTTTGCACAATTAAAAATGCTTTATTTTTAAAATATTAGATAGCTCTTATATGCTTGGTCTTTTGAACACATACTAGAGGCTCGCCATGGTGTTGAGGTACAAATCCAAGATCTGTCAATAATTACAAAGGCCCTAGCAACTAGGCTACTTGCCAGATTGTTAGTTAGTTCTTGGCTATACAGCTATCTAATTAATTCTTATAAGAGCAGAATCCAATAAGATAGCTTCTAAGTTCTGTATGCAGTTGATGTGTAAAATGTAAAATCTAAGTTCTGTATGCAGTTGATGTGTAAAATGTAAATAATGATTTCTTGTTTCCTTATTCAATTTCTCATTGACCTTTCTAAGTTGTCATTTTATCTTATTCCTCAATTTTCATTCACAGGAGAAATGCTCAAACTACATGGTAGAGATGGCATGGATAGAAAATGTGAGTACTGACATTGTTTGGAATAATAGATATCAATTCTCCGGAATTAGTAAGCTTTAAAATCCTACATTCATCCCAATATAGGAATTTATTTAGTAGTATTATAGATAAGTTCTAACATTGTTTGGAATCATTTCACTTATCACTTAAAGTGAAAAGAAGTTGATTTTGTATTTGCAATGCTTATTCATTATGAGTTCTTCGTTTGCAATTTTATTCAGCTTCATCTAGTCTGGAAATAGATATCAATTCTCCGGAATTAGGAAGCTTTAGAATACAATTCACATTGGCCCACACCAACAACCATTAGTGTTGACATGACTGTTCTTCGTCCATCAAAATCATAAATAGTAGACAATTCACTGAAAACAAACTGGATGTACAATGCACACTATGATGATTTTCCCATGGAATCTTAATGTGCTCACAGGATTAACATAGCTGTCCAGACCTAGACATTCAATGCTTTAAGATATTGTGGTATGAGGAAATGTTATTTTGTTCAATGAGGCACATCCACTCTATTGCAGCTGACTGTCACTTGAAGAAAGACAAAGAGGAACCCTTCAAGGGAATTTCCTAATAATTCATTACTATCAAGGCCTACAGACACGAACATTTATCTTTCTTTTGAGGACCATGAGTGTCTCACATTTTGGATGTATAGCATGATGGTTTATCACGAAATTTCAATTCAGCTAAACAAATTTCTATGTTCTGTTTTATCAAAAATTTATTATATTCTGTATTTTTTGGATTATAACAGGATTTTTGTCTTTTGTAATTGCAGAGGATATTTTAAGTTCATTCTAAGATGTAGTTCCTAGGTCACAATGTGACTGCTTTTGTATTTCATCTTTCAGATATTCTACTACTAGCATTTAGTGACTAAAATCTACTCGCTCATGTCTTCTTTTGATGCAGTTAGCCATAATAGAAAATTCCATTTTGTGAAAAGATGACTTGCCCTTTTTTAAATATGTTTTCATAATTGCAAGCCTTTTTAACTGTGCAGTCATTTAACATAAGCACATCGGAAGCTGTGATACTCTTGGATAAATTTATTGCTATGAACCCAGATTCTAAGTAAGTCAGCATAAGTCTGAAATTACCTGTTAAATAATTATTAGGAGTACACAATTATTTTCTTTTGCTATTAATTTTGGAATTAGTTTTGAAAATTGTTAGAACAAAAGGGAAGAAACCAGTTATGTAGCAATTTCTTAATGCTATAAATAAACTGGTGTCGATGGCATATGGTCTCTTGGTTGCATAGTCCATACTTATTTATTAATTTATTTTGCGGGTTGCATATTCAATTCTTAAGAAAATCTATTTCAACTTTTTCTATTTGGATACTTCATCCAGTTCCATGGAAAGAAGGAGAAAGAAATGGTTCTATGGCCTTCCCTCACCCTCTTTTACTTGGTGAGAAAGCGGAGCACTTGTCCCAAAATTTGTTTCACCTAGACTCAGGCAGAAGATGCAAATCAGACGCTCCATGGAAACTGGAGCAGGATGATGTCAAGGAATGATGTTGGCTGTCAATGCACAGGGGTGCAGCATCAAGTGTGGGCAAGAGCAACGAACTGTTGGAGGTAGGCTTTGAGGAGGTCAAGCGAAGGACTGCAGTCCTGAGGAGGCTGGGTGGTGTGGGCAGGGCAGAGAGTGCAGGCAGGGCGGAGGCCATCTCGACATTGAAGTTGAGGGTAACCTTGTTATTTTGATTCTCTCCCCTCCTCTTCCTCTTACCAGCCACAAATTTTTCCCCTCAACTCCTCTCCTTCCCATGGATATGTCAAGAACATAATTAGTCTAATGACTAACAAATCTGTCGCACGAATAATAAGCAAAACTTATTGTTTTTGCAAAAATTTCAAATATCTATGTAATATATGTATACAATTATAACTTATTAAAAGTAGAGTATAAAATTTTATACTTTCTTCCTTTTAAACTAAATCAAGTATTTTCTAACTTTTAGTCTATTCTTGCTCGAATCCAAAGAATTGCCTTGGTCTGTTAGAGTTGATGAAATAGAATTTATCTTCTTGACAATTAAAACTTCATTTTCCAACTTTTATTGTTTCCATACAAAAATAGTCATTACAACCATGGAATGAAATTCCAATTCCGTGGCATTTTCTAACCAAATTAAGTTTTAAAGAATAGCCACTAAATTTGCCTGTGGCCTGCTTAGTATATGCTATAATGTGATACAATTTGTTTTAATTGATAATGTTAGCCGTTATTGCTAACATCTAATTTAGCCAGTCATTTAAAAATTACATTGTCCCAACATAATGTCGATTACTAATTCTGAGCTTGTAAGATTTTGAACTCTGCACGTTGGTTTATACTTAACAGCATGTTACATGCTTTCCTCTAGTGCCATGAAATTGTAATTCTTGAATTTCATTTTTTGCCTATAGCACAAATGAGCACATGTTTCATGCTAGAACATGAGATCGGATGATTTAGGGCTTTATGCATACATAATGGAGGTCACTATACCATTTTTATAGTTGTGAATTATATTGTTATGTAGATGCTAATTTCCATATTTGTAATGTTGGGGTGGCAGTGGACGGGTTCAAATTCATGATTTTCTGAAAGCATATGGACTGTGCTGGAATCCTCTATGTGAAAAGGTTAGTTGTACTTTTCCTTATTTACAGTAGGAATTATCTTTCCCTTTCGAGTGATTTCTACTTCTCTAGATTGATTGATTTGTTTGGAGTTGGTCTATATGTAACCAGTTAATTTTGCCAATAAACCTTCAATCGTATGACAAAAATCTATTTTCTTGTTCTCAAGTGGTAGATATATGAAGGTTTTTACAAATGGTTGAAACTTAAAATTTCTAATCGTCATATATATGCCTCACGTAACTCTTGGAAAATGTCTTAACCAAAGATCTTTCCCTTTCTCTTCAGATATTTGGCTATTTGGACATCGAAAAGAAGGGGTCAATAACATTTCGTCAGGTAAGTTAACTAATATCTCAGGAAGGAACTTCTACTTGGTTTTGTTTAAGTTCCAGTCAATACCTGTAAGGTTGTAACTGCAATGTTAACAGCATATACTTTTTTGTAAATTTGTAATTGTGCAAGTATCACATGAATGCTTTTGACCACATAATTTGTGCTCAACTCCCTTCATTCCTGCATATTTGTCGTTAGATGCCAAATTTGTATATTTAATAAATATCTTATTCCATGAATTTGACAAGTCAACCCATGTAGTGGAAGTAGATATGGACTTTATATTTTCCAAAAGAAACACCTTAACAGGGAATATTGCAATTAATGAGATGATGCCATACAAATTGATGAAACACATCCGATGGCGTTATAGTAAATCAAAATCAATAGTATAATAGAATGGATATAGATGCTAGCATCAAGAAAGACATGAAATTAATTAGATTAATGCAAACCCATTAATTAGCATTCTCCCTTTGATCATAAATCTGAAATTTTTATAAGTTTTAGCTTTTCCGGCAATGGCATGTGAGAATTTAGTTGAGCCACACACAGACGCCTAGAAATGGAGAACAGGCCAAATCAAATTCAAAATTCTGTGCTCTCTGTCAAGTTGTCTTCCATTTTTCTGGTTTCATTGTGTATGTCTCAAATCTATCCATATTCTTTTTCCAAATGCCTCGTTTAATTTAACCCACTATATTTTCCCATTTATCTACATCACCTAATTTGTACTGCAACTGACTATAATATGCAGTTTTTGACCGGATCCGCACTAATTAGAAAACAACCATCATTTTGGAGGGCTTGTGAAATTGCCTTTACCAAGTGCTGTGACAATTCGCGAGATCATATTTCTATGAAACAGGTAACAAACTAAAGTTTATCCATTTGTTAACAAATTGTTTATCTGAACTGCAAAACTCCTATAATTTGCTTGCACAATTTGATGCAGATTGGTTGTATTCTTGAGCCAACAGTAAATGCTGCAAATATAGATATCGTAAGTTACTTCAGCTTAGCTTTGAACTAATAGTGCTCATTGTACTTATGGAGTAATTCCTTCTGCAGCTTCATCAACTGTTCGATACAGATGGCGATGGCATGATTAGAAAAGAGGATTTCATGGAATGCCTACAGAAGAATCCATTGCTCGTTGCACTTTTCAGCACACATCTGAAGACTATGGCCAGTCGGAAATAGCATAAAGTTGGAACAGTGATCAAACTTTGCACATCGCTTCTATTATGATCACGCTTGATGTTGTGCATGAGTCGCAACTAGCCGACCCATTTTGTGTGTGTGTGTGTGTGTTGCCTCACATAGTTTGGCCACAAAGCTACATATATGATGCGGGGTTTTGTTATGTGTGTTGTTTATGTTGTTATTATTAGAATGGTAATTGTTTCAGAATTTGGCAATTGTCATTGTTTATATACTTAAATATTTGATTCAAGGAATGAATTGAGAATGGAAATTTGATCCAATTAGCTTATCCGATCTATCGAAAACATAGGTAGGGTAACTATATTCAATTGAAAACTATACAAGTTAAAACAAAAGAACACTTTGCTTGTGTTTCATTGTAAACTATATTCGATTAGTAGTCTTTCGTTGGACACTCCTATCTAAACATAGCTAGCAAAATCAAGTCCCACGAGGTAGTCAATTGTGGAAAAAGACCATGGATCGGCAAATGGACCCGATAGGAAGGTCCGAGCGATCGATTGTACACTTTTAGAAGATAGTTCATCAGACAGTTAGAATCTAAGTATTGATGCCCAAAGATGTGATTCAAAGACGCAATTCGTTAGGTTCACATCTAACTTTCCAGGTCCCCTCATCAAGACATGAATGAGATATCTCAATGAAGGGACCGATGACTACTTGGCACCGCGATAACGATAGCCTGGCGAGGCCGCTTGAGGTAACAAATTAATGGTAAAATAGCGCGAAAATTGTGTAGATAGATACTAAAACATGAAAACATATCCAACGGTAACCATTCTGTTGGAGCTTTAAATGCTATTGCAAGAAGTAAAGGATTCAGTTGAGGCGTCTCGACAAGGCCAAATCAACCAACCAACTTTAAATGCTATTGCAAGAAGTAAAGTAAGACTCTAATTGACCTTTTTTTCACACTTCTCAATCAATGTTCGTTATGGGTTGACCTTTGCCCACGGATATAACTGAATTAGTTATTACATGACAGATTGTTATGGGTTGACCTTTGTCCACGGTTATAATTGAGTTAATTATCACATGACAGGTTTGCAGAGTTATGGGTTGACCTTTACTTGGTCATAATTGACTGATCATCATGACTATTCAATCAAGGTCTATCTAACAGGAGTATTTTTACAAGCTTTTTTTCTTGTTTGACGGATTCAGATGTTGACTGTGAACTAGATTCCTACGAGTCTAAAGCAATCGATCAAATCAGAAGTTCATCAGCCTTAACATCTTAAGATATCAATTCGGGAACTGGATAAGATCTTGGAAATCTGGAAAGCCAACTAGAAACCTCTCGCTGCAAAGATTACACTAAATTATTCTGGAAAATTAAAGCTTTTTCAGAGGTGCTTGGAACAGAGGCGGCGCCGACGAGGTGAGGCGAATGGGCGGCCGGTTCAGCAGTACCAGAGCGAGCGTCTCGTCCTCTTGTTGGGAGGAGGCGCAGGGGAAATCTGTGGCACCATGAATATGTCCTCGCTCCCCTGCTCTGACACGGTCTCCGCGGCCCGCTGGTAGCTGACACTTGCCTCCTTGTTCGCGTGCCACGTCTGGCGGTGTCCGAGGCCGGCGGTGGCGGCGGCGGGGGAGAAGTACGAAAAATGGAACTGGGGCACCTGCACCGCCCACACTGGGAAGTCATCCGCCGTCGGTTCCAGCGCGCCGCCGTCTAGATCCGGCTCCAGGAACGGGAGCAACTCGTTTCCCTGCGCGACGAGACGAAGAAAAAGATGCAATTTTTAGCGCCTCGGGAGACGAAGAGGAGAGAGAGGAAGAGAGTTCACGGACCTTCGCGAAATTCTCCATCGAAACGGCGGCTGCATCGTCGACGAGAAAGTCCTCGACGCGCCATCCAGGGCACATCTTGATTAGGTACTCCGAGATGCTGCTAGTGGTAGCGGCGGAGACGGTGGTGGATGCGGTCGAGGGCCTGGCGGCGCTACTGCTGGTGGTGGTGGTGATGGGGGAGGAAGCGTCTGCCATCAAGGTCTTATTTTGGTCGCTCACCGGGACGGCGGTTTTAGCACTATCTTTAGCCGGCGTCGCCTCCGACTCCGGCTCGGTAGAGGAAGAAGAGGATATCGGCGCCGGGGAAAGACGGACGCCGGTGAGGATGAACCTATTGTGCTTAATGGTGAGATGGTTGGCGCTGTGGATAGACTCGTCGCAATCCTTGCAAAGAATCGCGCGATCCTCTTGGCAAAACAAGAACCCTCGCTTCTCCTGCAATTCCCAAATCCAAAGAACTGAATAATAATAATAATAATAATAATAAAATCCAAACTTTTTCGTGGCAGATCCACAACGAAGCATCCAAATCGTAGCTTGGGCAGACCCGGCAGATATCGCAGAGGGGATGCGACTGGGCCGAGGGCGCGGAGAGGGAGAAGCGGCGGTGCTTGCCGGCGAGTTTGTTCGCCCGGTGGACACGGCGGTCGCAGGCGTCGCAGAGGGCGGCCTCGTCGGCGCAACAGAACGCCGAGGCCGACTCATGGCCGCACACGTCGCACAGAATCTTCATCGGGCGGCTCTTTGAGGCCGTGGTGGCGGAGGAGTTGGCCAGAGCAGCGGGCCAACGCCGGCGATTTCAGCAGTGTTTTGGAAGCATCGGAACGAAGGCTTTTTGTTAGAATTTATGCTGCAGGATTTGTCAGCTTCGCCAATCACAAGTTGCAACAATTCGAATTTCGTCCCTGCTATTTTAGAATACTTTTATGAAAAACTCCCAAAAGTATACAAAAACCTTTGACTTTGAAGGGGCGGAGTAAAAAACTAAAACAACAATAAAAAGTTAAGGTTCATTATTATTATTTAAAATTAATTTATTAATTATTATTTTTAATATTTTATTTTTTTATTCATTCTATTAAGCGATTCACACCTTGTCCTATTTATGGGTGTAAATGAGTCAAATCACTCATGAGTTATTTGGGTCTTGATTTTAAAAAAAAAAATATTCGAGTTCGTTAGATTAAGTTAACGAGTCGAGCTCGAGCTTGATTTCAAGTTCAAAAATATTATCAAGCTGAACTCGAATTTAACAGTATTTAGTTCGTGAGCTCGCAAACATATTCGTTTAAATACTCAAGAACGTGTTCATTAATAAGCTCGCGAACGTGTTCGTTTAGAGGCTCGCGAACGTGTTCGTTAACAGATTCGCGAACGTGTTCGTTAAGAAACTCGTTTAACTTATATATATATATATATATAATATCTTATTAATTATAACTAATTATTTTAAACGAGTTCGAACTAAACTCGTTTAATTTTTAAACGAGTTTTTTTAAGCCGAGCTCGAACCATTCGCGAGCTATTTAATTTCATTATACGTCGAGCTCGAGCTTAAGAATTAAAGCTCGAATCAAACTCAAGCCGAGCTCGAGCTTAGGAAAAATAAACCAAGCTCGAACTTAAATCTTTTATTATTCGGCTTGGTTCGATTCGATTATACCCTTAGTCCTACCCAATTAATCTCTCAAGTTTGGATTTGCAATTAAGCAGGTCTTTATTCTAATTAATATTGTTTAATAACATAGATTAAGAAATCTTTAATAAAGAAAAAACCCATAAAAACACTTAAAATTTCGTTAAGAGTAATTTGCAAGTCAACCATCACAAATTATTTTTTTAAGTGAATAAAAAAATAATGTCTAAATTATTTTAGCGTTCCTACTAAAACACAAGTGGGCCAACCTAACAAGCTTTAAGACCTTTATTGGGCCTTTCCACCAGGCCCAATTAAATTCAGCACTAGCACGTTAAATCCTAAACTTCAGCACATGGTAAAAAATAAAAATGATTTTCATGTAAAAAGTTTCGAATATCACGTTGGACATTTTCAAATCATTCATCGGACTAATTGTATTTAAGGTATATATCTGATTTAATATATATATATATATATATATATATTAAATTTCATCGCAAATTAATATATGATATAAACGCCTAACAAATAAAATTTTAAAAGATTTTTTTTTTACTTTATCATATTTTTCCCACGTTTACTAATTTTTTTTTAAATATTTTTATATTTTGTTAAGTCGCATTGAATTATCATATTGTTAGACTACTTAATTGCATTTAATAAGCATGGGCACATGCTTTTGCATTCCCACAGCATGGGCACATTCAAATAATTGTGCAAAACATAAAAATAATTAATTTTTAAAATAAAAATAAAAGATATTATATATATATATATATTAAGATAATATAATTTTAATGTCATTATCACATATATTTTGATCAATGATATATAAATGATCATC
>JBBUKS010319146.1:0-20421 GCA_038050645.1 Hedychium gardnerianum
ATATACAATAAACCAAAATATACGCGTGTTCATAAATATAGAGCATTAAAATATCAAATACAAACTACAACTAAATGGGTACTTTATCCAAAAGAAAAACCCTCATATTCATCGCATGCTAATAAAACATCCTGGGCAACAATCCCTTGGTAAGCGGATCCGCCAATATGGGAACTGTCTTAATATGTTATATCATCACTTAATCACTCTGAACTCTTTCTTTAACCATTAGAAACTTAATATCGATGTGCTTTGATTCGACGAGTTGCGGTTATTTTTGGAATAGAGTTTTGCATCTTTATTATCGTAGTTGATCTTCAATGACTTATCAATGTCATCAATGATCTGTAATACTGTGTTGCAGTTTCGCAGTCATATCCCATGATTGGATGCTTCAATGCAAGCTATAAATTATGTCTCCATTGTAGAAGTCTCTATAAGCGTTTGTTTGACGTTTTTTCATGATATAGCTCCTCCAGTCAACATGAATACATAACCTGAAATGGACCTCCTACTATCTAAGCATCCAGCAAAGTTAGAGTCTGAATATTCAATCACCTCCAGCTGACTAGATATCTGATATGTGAGCATGAACTCCTTAGTTCTTTGGAGATATCACAAAATCTTTTTTACGGCTTTCCAACACGGGTCCAGAGTTACTAAGATATCTGCCTAACATCCCTACAATATACGAAATATCCAGACATGTATGAACCTGTTCATATATAAAACTCCGTACAGCCGATGCATAAGGAGTTTCTGCATTTTCTTTAATTCAATTTCATATTGTGGATATTGTTGCAAGCTAAATCTTTCACCTCTAGACACAGGAGTGTCACTAGGTGCATAGTTCTGCATGTCATACCTAATAAGCACATGTTCAATATAGGTATTTTATGAAATTTCAAGAATGACCCTTGAACGATCACAATAAATTTGTATGCCTAATACAAAGGATGTTTCACCAAAATCTTTCATTTCAAATTTTCCTGAAAGAAATGACTTGATTTCATGCAATAAATCTCTATTATTGCTTGCAAACAATATGTCATCCACTTACAAGACAAGTATTATCAACTTGCTTCCACTGAACTTGACATATATGCACTGATCAATAAGATTCTCCTCAAAATCAAATAAGATAATCACTTGATCAAATTTCTTATACCACTGATGGGACGTCTGCTATAAATTATAAATTGACTTCTTTAATCTACATACTAGGTGTTTTGAATCTCCTGATTCAAAGTTGTCTGGTTGCACTATATATATTGGCTCCTCAATATCACCATTGAGGAATGCAGTATTTACGTCCATTTGGTGTAGATCCAAGTCATAATGAGCTACAAGTGTCAAGATTATCCTAAAGGAGTCTTTCGTCAAAACCGGCAAGAATATATCCTTAGAATCAATGTCCTCCTTTTGAGTGAATCCCTTAGTGACAAGGTGAACCTTATACTTCATGACATTGCCTTTTGAATCCCGCTTGATTTTAAATATCTATTTACAACCAACGAGTTTCGTACCTTTATGCAATTCGATAAGTTTTTAAACGTCATTGTCTGCTATAGACTTCAACTCATCCTTCACGGCTTTGATCCACCTCTCAGAATTCGAGTATTGTTTGACTTCTTAGAAAGATATATGATCATTTTGCAACTTTATGTCAAACTTATGCCCTTGGAGATAAACATAATCACATGAAATTGTGGATCTCCTTTCCCTGATGAATCTTCTTGATGACACTTGTATATGAGGTGAATGGGGAACTTGCTCAACCGTAGGAGGTAATACCTTAACATGAGCAGGTGGTTCCTCCATTTGTATTGGAGAAGACTCAGGAATATCATGATATACTACTACCACCAAATGTGCAACTCCAATAGCATAGGGTATGAATATCATACCGCTACTTGTTGCACTAGTAGTAACCTTAGTAGAATCGCTAATGCTCTCCTCTTCAAAATATATATCCTTGAGTTTAGTGCTCACATTGTCCTCAATAAACTTGGCATTTTTTGTCCCAAAAAAGAACCTACTTGAAGGAACATAAAACTTAAAGCCTCTCAACTTTTTCATAGTAACCCATAAAATGACAGCAAATAGTCCTTAAGTCCAATTTCTTTTCATTGGACCTATAAGTCCTAGCCTCAGCTGGATAACCCCAGACATGTAAATGTCTAATGCTAGGATTCTTACCCGTCCATAGCTTGTATGGGGTATTTCTCACTGCTTGATTGGGTACTCTATTGAGTAAGTATACTGTAATTTTTAGTGTTTAACCTCACAAGGACTCCGGTAAAGAAGAAAATATCATCATACTTCTTACCATGTCCTTTAAGGTCTGATTTTTACACTCGGCTATACCATTCTAATGAGGAGTATCGACCATGGTGTACGAAGCTACTATCCCACACTCAGAAAGGTAATTTGGAAAAGATCTTGAACTTTGTTCACTTGATACATCATATCGACCATAATATTCACCTCCATGGCTAGATTTGACATCTTTAATCATTTTGCCTGGTTGATTTTCAACTTCAGTTTTAAAAATCTTAAACACTTTCAAGGTCTGTGACTTCTCATGAAAAAGGTACAAATAAGCATATCGTGAGTAGTCGTCAATGAAACTGATAAAGTATGTTTGACTATTCCAAAATGCTTTAGGGAATGACCCATATATATCCATATGAATCTATTCTAAGACACTACTACATCGATTTTCACCTTTATTATTCTTGTTAGTAGTCTTCCCTTTGATACACTCTATGCAGACATTAAAGTTTGACATGTCAAGGGAATCAAGAATGTTGAGAATACAATTAAAGTCTCACATTAGAAATACATAGAAAATATCATGGGTTTAAGAGAGAAAGATATCTCCATTGGTATAAGACCTTTTGGGTAGAGAACCCAAAAACAAAACTATGAGTGCTTAGGCCCAAAGTAGATAATATCATATCATTGTAGAGATATGTGAATTCCTTCGATTTTAATAAGTGGTATCAGAGTCATGGTCCAGATAGGATGTCATGTGGGGTGTCCTTGAACGAAGTTGAGGGGAGGCCCAGAGCAGGTCAAGAATGACCAAATGCTCGCGAGGAGGCCTAGAGCAGGTCAAAAGTGATCGGATGTTGGCGCGGAGGCCCAGAGCAGGTCAAAAGTGACCAAATGCTCGCGGAGAGGCCCGGAGCAGGTCAAAAGTGACTGGATGCTCGCGGGGAGACCCGGAGTAGGTCAAGAGGGATCGAATACCTAAGGAGAGGACCGGACCATGAGAGTAATTGTGGTCCTTCGTTTGAGGGGAGGATTGTTGAGAATACAATCAAAGTCCCACATTAGAAATACATGAAAAAGATCATGAGTTTAAGAGGAAAAAATATCTTCATTGGTATGAGAACCCAAACCTATTCGCACATTTTTCCAAATCGTTTGATAGTTCCTGCGTTAGTTACAACTATGCTTCATGTTCTAGCGAAAATTGCTATTATCAGCACACAGCGATTATCATGTTGTTCTTCGTGATTTGGGATTGTGAAGAACTTAAATCCTAGGTTCTCTTATACCAAAACTCGATGAATATGCATGTTTAAATGCGTTATATCAAGATTTAATGCGAAACACGTGCATTCAGACCAAAATCATTGAAAAACTCGCATTCTTATGTTGTAAAATCAACGACACCTAACCTATGACTCTTACTCTGATTCCACTTGATAGGATTTTACATATCCCTCCTTAAGATCGTGCAATCACATATGAATCAACAAAAACAGATTCAAACGATCCAACATAGGATCTTGTCGGAGATCTACAACAAATATGCGGAAAAAAAAGCAGAAGCATAAAGACATAAACTGTAAATCCGCACCTGAATCCAGAGACATCCTCATCCATATTGTCGCTGGAAAAATATGAAGATCAAAAACACCAATTAGCTACCGGGCGTGATCTTCCATAGGTACGAGGGCGACGATTCTATAATCTTGGTTTGATAGGGAAAGCAAGAAAGTTGTTTGTCCCCTCTCATATGGGATCACACCCTTATATACATAATGGGCCCAAACCCGTTAGCTACCCATCAATGCTAGTGGTAACGGGCTAATAGGTTCTACACATATGAGTCAACATCCAATACCACAAACTTGTCATTCAACACATAAATTAGATCACTTTAATGGGTTCATCTACAATGACAATCCGTCTGTCATTAATTAACATGTTAGCACACCTTATGGAGACTAAATCCAACACGTCTTTCATCCAATATATTACATTCGGAACTAAACATCTATTATACAGCAACAATTGATATTGGACAATCTAGAATTTCTTTTGCTAAAATGGAGAGGATGAAAAAACTTTGAGTCTTCTACGACCATCACTATAAAATATCGAAACTTGTCTCACTATTTGTTTCACTAAAATCAAAAGAAGTTAAAAAATAATTATCAATTTTTTTTTTGGAACTTGATGGTCCTTGTGGACATTTCGTCTATTCTCTTGATAAAAATTATATTTTTGTAAGTTTTAAATTACTATTACTAATATTTTGTGTTTCAAATACATTAATTTTTAATCCATATTTTAGATTACAATTTTTATAAATATCATATAAATTATTTCTAATTTTTTATATAATATTAGCAGGAGAAAAATAATTTTTAAAGCATCATAATACATAGTTAATATTTCATATAAAATATTTATTTAAGTATAGGGTGTAAAGTAAATGCAACTAAATAAATATCAAAAATATAATAAAAATAGTTTTCTTATTTTGCTTTCTTTGCTAACAGGAGATAAAAATTTAATTTATACGTAACATATTTATTTAAAATTAAAACTATGTTATAAAAATTCATCATAACTAAATGAAAAATAGGATAATAAATATCATAGAGTTATTTAATTACATCATTAAATACTTTTAAATTTCACAAATATTACTATATATATTTTATTGGTGTGAAAATAATATACATTATTATTATTATTATTATTATTATAAAACTAAATATCATAATTCTCTATATTGAAATGTATCTTATAATAATTTATATATTGAATTCTAACATATTGATATATGTGATTTTTTTTAGATTTCATTCCATTAATTTTATAAAATCTATCCCATTATTTTGTTAGACTAGGATGTGATCATAAACATGAAATAAAAAATTTAATTTAATTTTTAAAATTTTTAATCCATCTTAAACGCATAAATTTAAAACATGACATATGCAACGAATATAAAAAAATAAACCACCAATAATATATTGACATATAAATTTAAGTTCATCATGCAATTAATATTAGAACTAGTATTCTCAAATAATATTGAAAATATTTTAGAAATTAATCTATATTCTTATAAAATTAAGTATAATAATTGAGAGATGTTATGAGCAATGTGTACTTCATCAAAGAATTGATATACTAATAAATATTTTTGAATTATCAGGAGTTATTGATTTAATGACAAGTCGAACTTATATATGAATGAGTTTGCAAGGGTCACTCAAATACCATACTAAAAAAAATATTTAATTTACTAAATTCTTTAATTAAAAAATTTCCCCTACCGTATTAATTTTTTAATTGTACTAGCAAATATAGTTCAGGGAACTAGTATAGCAATGAGTTAAGTCATTCTTAAGAAAAATCTTCAAATATGCATTTATAACCAAAATTAAAAAAAAAAGATGTTTTAAAAAAAATCTAGCTAATGATTCTCTTAATTTATTATTAAAATATTTAAATAAATTTGAATTAGTACCTCTATTAGTTGATAAAAATCTAGATAATTATGTTTTAGAACGTTCAACTTTAAATTCCTTCGGGGTCTCATTTTGATGTGTTGCTTTAATGACTCATAATTGTCGTCCGATTGAAATTTATAGAAGGCTTTGCAATACTTATATTTTAATTTTCTGAAAGGAATAGTAATTTTCTTAAAATATTTAGTAAAAATAGATGATTTTAAAAGTAAAGTATCTCAAATCTTAGAAGTTTTGGTATTTTCTTGCATCTACTAGGTTGTAAAAAGTTATTTGAATTCATCATCGATAAATTGAATGTCGTCAAAGTCTATATTAGGAGTGACTATTTCTTTATCCTTTCGAGATCGAGATAAATCTCCTTCTATTAGAATTAAAGAATTGAAGTTGAAAATGAACAATATTTTAAAATTCAAATTCGGAGATAAAAGTAGAAAAGATAATATGAAATAATGGAATGAATGACTTTTTTTATAGAATTTGGATAATAATAGTCAGTAAATCATAGTAATTAATAAAAAATGATCAAATAATATTAATCATTCAAAAATATATTTAAATAGTTAGAATTATCGATTTGAACAGTTGAAACCGTCGAACGACGAAATTCAAAAAAAAATTGAACCAACGGTTTGAATAGCCAATTCAAACCATCGATTGATGATTAATTTGGAGCCAAAACTACAATCGGCCACTCCTCAAATAGGTCAATTACTATTTCAATTTGTTTAATCAAGTCAATGGATAATCAGCCATTGACTTAGCTATGGATCTAAGTTGGATCCGATTGGGACCTAGCCCATGATAGAATCTATTTTATTGTCTTCACTGGACTATATAATCCCTAAATCTGTTAGTCGTCATATAATAAGTTTGACTAAAAATAGTATATAGATATTTATCCCTATATCAATAGTTATTTATAACAATTATATAAGAAATATTAGATATTTGAAAATCTAACAACATTAAAAACTTGATATAACTATGTCTCCCTATAGTATTTTAGATATGAAATTAAGGAAAATGACAAAATTTAAATTTCCTCACAATATTATCACACAAACTTGACATAAAGGATATTCAATATATACGGTCCCACTTACATCAATGGAACTGTCAACATCAAAGTGGCACGAGATCTTTCCATGTCCATGCCCCACGCTAAGTGACGTTGACCCTGGACTCCCGCCATCCCAGAAACCACACCACCCAACGCAGCAACGGCCTATAAAGGTCAAATATAAAATAAAAATAATAATAAAAATAATAAAATGTGAAAAAAAGAAACGATTGGATGTCTGATGGAGGAGGGTCAAATGAATCTCCCCATCCCTCTCAGCCAAAGCACCAGCTCACGCCTAGCTAGCGGAACCCCCCAAACCGCGTCCTCCCTCCTCACCCACACTCACTCCCCGCGGCGCCAACCCCCACGAACCATCGCCCCTGACATCCTTCCAACAACTGGTCCCTAAATTATATATATTTAGATTTACTCGCCCCCACAATTAAAAATTCACCCTTCTCCTCTCCTTTCCTCTCCTTTATATATATATATGGCGGCGGCGGAGGGCGCGGGGCGCTACCGCGGGGTGCGACGGCGGGGCGGCAAGTGGGTGTCGGAGATTCGCGAGCCGGGGAAGGCCAACCGCATATGGCTCGGCACGTTCGCCTCCGCGGAGATGGCGGCCGTCGCCTACGACGTCGCGGCGCACGCGCTGCGCGGCGCCGACGCGGTGCTCAACTTCCCGCGCGAGATCGCCGGGAGGCCCGCGCCGGCGTCGGGGTCCCCGACGGCCATCCGAGCGGCCGCGGCGGAGGCAGCCGCGACGCTGGGGAGGAATACTAATAAGATCGGCGGCGGTGGAGGCGAGGGGTGGTCGGGAAGTGGGTTCCTGCTGGACGAGGAGGAGGTATTTGAGATGCCGCAGTTGTTGGCGAGCATGGCGGAGGGGATGCTGATGAGCCCGCCGAGGATGAGCCCCGTCGCGCTCGACGAGTTGCCGGAGGCGGTCTTCGGTGTCGAGAGCCTGTGGAGCTATCCATGAGCTTTTCTATATATAGCTAGCTAGAGTTTGAAATAAAGACGGCGCCATATGCGACCGTTGCCTGAGCTCGGTCGCATGGTATTTGCATATTGTGTGGTTACGTGGTGTAGGTTACACTATTCGTGTGTATCATAGGTACAAATGGATTATACTTGTATGATATATATATTATATATATAGAGGGATATATATATATACATATACATTTTTCCGGTCTTCATTTAATAATAAAGGAGATAACAAGGGCCCACTCACAATATCCTGTTCTACTCATGAGGTACATATCTTGGAATAGTGGAGATCAAAAAGGAAAGTTCCTACTTCCTGCACTAATTAGTTGACTAATTTTGTTCGACATAAATTATTTGCATAGCTCCATTTTTAATTTGAAGGCTGATCTCTTTAGGACTGTGATAAATACATGAGGCTTTTTGTGTTTGATGTCCATAAATGATTTAAATCGGAATAACTCATTTTCTCTATTTTTTTTATTTGATATTAGATATTTAAATTTTTAGTCCGATTAATCTTGGGATGATCTCGCGCTACCTAGTTGTATGACTCAATCGTTGTCCCCTCTAGCTGTCAACTGTCCAACCACACTAGATGTACGATTTAATCATTGTTCCCTCTAGCGGTCAACCTCACGTCGCTTGGTTGGCAGGCTCTCGCCCCTCCGTGCATGTGGCAGGTTACGTGGCATGTACAACAGCTCACTTGTCTAGCTAGCGTGTTAGATCATGTGGATATTCTCTTCCGTTGGCTATATAAGGTTTGACGACAATAGATAAATGTACGATTTTCTTCTCGCATATAAATGTCATTGTTATATCTTGAATTACTCATTTTTCTTCTTTATCGCGCACCCGTGAGCCCTTAGTTTCCAACTTATTGTTGACTTGATTGTCGAAGGGGTCACGCTGCCCACACTGACATCTATTGATGCGTGTTGAATCACAAGACGCTAATGTTAGCCCAAACGAAGGATGAATATAACTATAACTCCGAAGAAAATGAGAGAGGAGGGATAATGCGTTGAGAAGGACACCATCATCCATCATTAACTATGGACCATTGTATATTTAAGTAACAATGTGCACATCTACTATACAAATGATAATTATATTTTAGGTTACATTTGAAACCCTTATAGAGGTCATTCATGTATTCGTTGTCGTTAGGTCACATTAATAGCAAGATTATAAATTGAATATTTGGTACCAATTAAAAAAAAATAGCATTAGTCCCTTTTATGTTTAGGGTTCCTCTTCATTATAAGTCATGTCAACTAGGACTAATAATTACTTTTAAGGAAGTTATTATTTAACACGGGGGCATTATCCTTTTGATTTTAATACCCCAACTTTGAGAAATTTGACAAATATATATATTTTATTAACCATAATAAAAAAAGCACGAATGCGGCAAGCCCAGCCCGTTTACCTCGTCTATTTACTCCAGCCCACACACAAAACGCGATCTCGGCCGGAGTATCCCCGTAATCTCGGGCGCCCCTGGACCTCCGTCCTTCCCCTCGTCGTGGCAACTTGTCTCCTTTCTCGCTCTCCAGGTGCATCTCGGTGCTCTCCGTTGTGTATTGCGATCGTGGTGAGGTGCAGCGGAGATGACTACCCGAATCACCCCCGGGGTCGGAGCCAACCTCCTCGGTCAGCACTCCGCAGAGAGGAACCAGGAGGCTACCACATATGTCGGCAACCTTGACCCTCAGGTGCTTTACTATTTTTCTGTCTTCTTCCGTTCCTTTGCCTTCTTTTATTCAGAGTTTGATTCCAGCACCTAGGGTTTATGTCATCCTGCCTCTGGTACTAGGTTTTTTGTTGGCTACATCAATTCGAGCTCTAACCCTTATTCCTTCCATTATACGTGAACCTGTACTTACTCTGATGTCTGCTGTCAACTTTGTAGGTTGGGGAGGAGTTACTGTGGGAGTTGTTTGTCCAAGCAGGCCCGGTTGGTAAGTAAAAAGCCTAATCAGTTTTTCTGTATGTATGTTGATTCATTATTTTGCTGAATTTAACTCGGTAATCTTAATATGGTTTGTAATTTTTATTTTTGCAGTTAATGTCTATGTTCCAAAAGATAGAGTTACAAATCTTCATCAAGGCTATGGATTTATCGAGTTTCGCAGTGAAGAAGATGCAGATTATGTTAGTTCATTAGTTATCATTCACGTTTGATTTTTTCCTTTTGCAATTTTCTGTGAAACAATTTGGTTGTTAATTGCCTTTTTATATCTGGAAAATTTCACCCTTTTTTGGTCCTGTTTTTGCAGGCTATAAAGATTTTGAACATGATTAAACTTTATGGAAAGCCAATACGTGTGAACAAGGTGCACTCTCATTTAATCTATTTCACATTAAAAAAACCTTTATGTTCTGTTTTTGTAACATTGTAACATTGTTCCACCCTATTAGAATAAATGGATCAACTTTCCCATAGTTTATCCTATTACATCCTGAAAATGTCTTACATTTGTAGTTCCCTTGGCCTTGATTCCTGTTTACCACATAGATTATTAAAGAAATTGGCCACTGTCACAGAGTTGAGTTGAATGCTGGACTACATATTGTTGAGAATGATAGTTGAAAGAACTTACTAGTTGCATTGACTGATGATATATATGCATTATAGAATTCAACCAAAGTGCTGCAAACCATACAACGGGGTAGTTATTTGAATTTTCCAATCTACCAATCTTTCATGAAATTACTCTATACTTATATGTGCGAGCAATGAGCTTTCTTAAATAAATGTCTAAAGTGCAGGTGTTAGATTCTGACGTTCAGTATCTCCTCCTTGGATCAATGAATTTACCATCCCATATCCACTAATTTATAGCATCTGTCTATTTTCTTTGTCCATTTCTTTGCCAAAATATGAGGTTTTGCCAATTTAGTCAATGATGCAGATCTAGTCTTTACTACTGGCATAGACTGTTGTTTCTTTTTTTAACCTCAATTAGTAATCTAGTTCAACAATTTCTACCAGTTACTTGACTTGTTTTTCATTTTAGTATTTCAATCAAATCTGTGTTTTCTCCATTTTGAAGCATGGAAATTGCTAGTTGACTAGTCGATAGCAATACAACAACAACCAAGCCTTATCCCACTATGTGGGGTCGGCTATTCATTGAATTGCCATAGTTTAACGCTGACTGACAACCTAACGCAACCCTCCTCCTTTATCCGGGCTTGGGACCGGCCATAGTCGATAGCAATACAAGGCCATTATAATTTGAAGGCTACAATACATTTTAGTTGTGATAAGTCATGTGTATTCCACTCTGATCTGCAATACAAGGCTTTTATATCATAATTGAGGGTTTCCAATTGCAAGATGTCATGTGTATTCCATTCTTATTTCACGTTAATAGAAATGTATGTTTTTGATTACTGCAAAATAATTGTTGGTGTGCTTGTTATAAATTTCATGTAAAAATGATTGCTTGTTTATCAAATTTTTAGTATACTGATTATAATAAGATGTAAGTTACATGGTGATGTAACCTATAATCCTACATCGCATGGTGGTGTTTGTTACTGATTTCATGTGGTTTATTACAGCCATATCTTGGTGGACTTAGGTTACATATTGGATGTCCTTGTTAATCCCAACTATATTTGTACAGAGCCAGAACCAGAACCAGTTAGGATCATGGCCATTCAGAGAGATCTGTTAAAGAAGTTCCAAATATCATATGATCAATATTTCTATTTATAACCAAGATTTGTTTTAGAAGTTTCAAATGTCAATGTTGATCATATATTCATTTGTAACCATGTGATTTTGTTGATGTAGTTGTTTTCAATGGTTTGTTATACAAACAGTAGGATGAAGACATCCTAAGGGGGTAAGATTTAATGAGAAAATTTCTCTAGTTAAAAATGCACACAAGGCACAGTGGCTTTGCACTAAGCCTAAAGATGGAGTAACTTTGAAGTTCATCTTAAAAGCTTGGAAGGCACGTGCTACTTGGTTGTGGGATTTGTTGAAAACAATGTTTGCTTTATAGACTTTTAAAAATTAACATGCTAGAAGCAACTTTAAAATGTTTTGTCTGTCATGTTGATTTCTTTTTTTCCTATTTTTTTTTAAAAAAAAATCATCAAACAAGAAATTCATGTAATGCCAAGTCAATTGATTGAGTTTGACATAGTAATTTTAAATTTCATGGTTTTTTTTGTTATCTTTCCTTATTTTCTTTTCTCAAGTTTTTTTTTATTTCATCAGATATATTATTTCAGTTTAGAGCAATAACATTCTCTAATGAGCAAATAATGTTCATGTTACTTTAAACATAATGAATAAGATTTACATTGCAGCTCCCAAATGTATCTCATGTTTCTTAGCTACTTGTGTGATATTGTGTAGGACTTCCACAAAGACCTGTACCTGACTGTTCATCTTGCCATGTGTCCATGCATCATTCAAATATTAGTGCACCTTTAGCATTTGATAATGTTGCTAATTTGAGTGGCCATTCTATATCATCAAGATACAAGTTTATTTGTTATTTGTACCACTTTTTCTCTTTCCTATCAGTCAGTTAAATGAAAGTTGAACTGGTTCTGTTATTCTACCATTTTTCATTTTTTTTCTACTTCTTGTAGGCATCCCAAGACAAGAAGAGTTTGGATGTAGGGGCAAACCTTTTCGTTGGTAATCTTGATCCGGTAAAGTAATTTCCTTTCTATCAACTCTATTTGCAAATTGGTAGATAAAATATGTAACTTTTAGTGTTTTTATTACAGGATGTAGATGAAAAGCTTCTTTATGATACATTTAGTGCATTCGGAGTTATTGTAACAAATCCCAAGGTAATGCCTTGCATCTCTTTTGTATCAGCTATATTATATGGGAAATAATAGTCTGCGTGACTATTCTCACATGTAACAGTAGTCACACATCTCTGGTCCATTCCGTTAGTTACTATCCTTTGGAGCATAAAATTATAAATCTTTGTAGGTAAATATTGTGCTGATCTAGGAGAGTCTAGTAAGAATAAATTTTCAAATTCATTGTGGGGACAATTTCTTGCAGGTATAAGTTAACACTAAATGTGTTGAATGTAGATTGTTTAAGAAATATTCAGCAAGCGAAAGGCGAGTGGTTAAAAATGATGGAGCTTTTAGTGTCTTGTGCAATCATCCTATGCTTCTAGGTTAAAAGGTTATTTGATGACTAATCATTCTTTATGAGTCAAAACAACAAATAGTTATGAAATGACATACACAAATTGATATTGTGGAGATAGGAAAGTTGAGAGAGGGGTGTATTAGTTAGTAGGAGTGGGTATAAAATATTAGCATCTGCTAGCAGTAAGTGTAAGCCACATGAATGTAACGTGAGAAAATATAGATTATGTTGGTGTTAACATATTCACAGAGTTGGATATGTTTCATAGTTGAATCAAGTCATCAACTAGGGTTGAATGAGTTATTTAGAGAGACCAAATAAACTTTTGATTAACATAATTAATAAGATTTAAATTTTTTGATAAGTTGAGAAAAAATAGAGCAACATAGTCTTGATATGCTATCATGTTTAAAGATTGATAGATTCTGAGGTAGGGAGGTTGTTTCAATCAGTATTGTATGGTGTAATGATAAAAAGAGAAAAAAAGCATAATGTAAAATTCTTAAGTGATTAAAAAGGCCTAGACATTAGTTGCCTTATATAAAATTCAATGGTGATATAATATTCATGTAATCAACCTCAACTAGTGGAGACTCATGGTTTCTTTATTGTATCAAGGCACATAGAACTCATTGGTAGGATATGATCCATGCCATCAATTTCAAAAGTTGAGACATGTATGTGTTTGTGTAAAAATGAAAGTTATGTCATGAAGAAGCTTGTCTTATATGTATACACAATACACATGCACATATATTATTCAATCCAATATGCCATGGAAGATTACGTGAATACAATTGTTTATGAAATATCTAATGTTTGATTTTGAGTCTTGTTAACGATTCTTATCTATTACCTAAATTTTAGGTTGGGGCTTGATGTTAAACTAGTATAGACCAATAATTTTTTTGTATTGCATGGACTGAAGTATATGGACACGTGGATTACACTAGAAAGCATCAATAAAAATACTAATATCTGTCAACAAATATGCACAACCCTAATAGATTATAGTGGGGGAAAATAGGTTGAGATTGCATAGACATGGTTAAAGGCACCTACTATTTCTATTATGGAAGAATCTAATCTATGAGTATTGTAAAGTGCCAAAAAAGTGATTTATTAAGTGGTCGACTATATGAATCCTCCTATGCCATTGGGTTCTTTCCCCTACTATATCATCATCTATATTTAAATAAATTTTATCCTGTTTTATCGTTGCTAACCAAGTCTTTTTTAATCTTCCTCTTCCTCGTTTAATGTGTATTTGTTATAGTTTCACATCGCTTAATTGAAACATTTATTTGGTTGTTTAAGTATATGTTTGTACTATCTTAAATGCATCTCTCGGTGTGCAATCCCAAATTTCTCTAATGATTTCATTTTTTATCCTGTCCATCCTCATATGTCCACACATCCATCTTAACATTCTCATTTCTGTGACTCATTTTCTGCTTGTGTGCTCGAGTTGTAGCTCAATATTTAACTCCATATAACATAATATGTTTAACTATCATTTTGTAGAACTTCCTTTTAAGTTTAAATGTACCTTATGATCACAAAGAACACCTTCTCTCCATTTCAATTATTCTGTTTGCATTCTATGTAAGACATCTCTCAACTCCTCTGCTTTTTGCAAAACGATTTTAAATACTTAAAGCTCTCAGTTATAGGGAACTCATTATCTCCTATCTTAATAATTGTCTTACTACCTCTAATATTGCTAAACTTAAATTTAATATATTATCTTCAATTTTGTCATTACATTCTCTACATATTCTTAATTATTTCAATATACGCTACGCTAATACTTTTTTTTCTAGAATTCTCCATATAATTTTTGATGGAACTCTATCATAAGCTTTTTTTAGTCGACAAATACCATGCGTAAGTCTTGCTTTTCTTTTTTATATTTTTTAATTAGTTGTCGAGAATATGTATAACTTTTATTGAATCTAAATTGATTTTCAATCACCATAGTTTCCTTTCTTAATTTTTTTTCTATCACGCTTTCTTAAAGTTTTATGGTATCACTTATTAGCTTAATGCCCTTATAATTCACATAATTTTGTACGCCTCCTTTATTTTTATACAAGAGACTAGCGTACTTAGTCTATTAGATATTTTATCATATTTTTTTTTTGTTTTTAATATTAGATTGAATAACTTTGTAAGTCATTCAATACTTTACTTCCCTAAATACTTCCATATAGTCTAACCACTTTTCCATTCTGCATTTCATTTAAAGTTTGTTCTACTTTTGTAGTTCGAATTATCCGTTAAAAATTTAAATTTCTATACTCTTTTGACTTGCTTAAATTATCTAAGTTGGTCATCTAAATCTTCATTAAAAAATTGATGAAAAAATCTCTACCATCGCTCTTTTATTTCCTCATCATTCACTAGAACCCTATTGCATTAATCTTTAATACATCTTATTTGAGTAAGATCTCTTGTCTTGCTTTCTCACGCTTTAACTATTATGTAGATATTCCTTTCCCCTTCTTTTGTATCCAACTTTCTTGACTATTTTCATACTTTTTAATTTTTTTTCTGTTTTTACAAGTGTACAAGTTAGGTTGTTAGTTTTTTTAAGTTTTCTTTATACTTCACTTTTACTTTCTCGTTCCACCACCAAGATTCTTTACTTGGTGGTGCACGCTCTTTTAATTCACCGAGTATGCTCTTGACCATTATTTTCAAATTTAATGTTATCTTAATCATGTCATATTCTAGTCGCCATGTATTTCTCCTAATACTTGTGCTCTTACTCTCTCCTTACGGATATTTTCTTCTTATCCTTTAACTTCCACTATTTGATTGTAGAAGTCATGCATATTTTTCTTCTATTGATATAATATTTAAGGTGTTTATCTAACTCTACTAACCTATGTTGGATTGTTACGTTTTAGGATGAACTTACAATTTTACAAATCTTTTTATCTTTCTTGACTATAAGAAAGTCAATTTGAGACTTATTATTCTCACTTTTGAACGTAACCAAGTGTCCTCTTTTCTTGAAAAATGTATTAGTTATTATAAGTTGATATATTATCACAAAATTTAATATAATTTTTCCTTCCTCATTTCTTATTTTAAAACTATAACCTCCATGCACCTTATCATATTCCTCATATTTTATTCCTACGTGCCCATTTAAATATCCTTATATTAAAATCATTTCGTTTGACAATTTTTTTATACTACGCCTTCTAGGTTTTCCCAAAATTTATATTTGGTATCTTCATAATCCTACTTGAGGTGCTTATTATGCTAATTACATTAATAGTTTCAATCACCACTATTATTTTGAGAGTTATAATCCTATCTCCTTTTTTAAATGCTATTATTTCATTGTTTAACGAACTATCTATAATAATACTTATTCCATTTCTTGTTTTACTCTTTCTTAATATCATAATTTAAAACTTGGGTTCTCTATCATTTTTATCTTCTCTTCTATCCATTTTATCTTTTATAAATACAAAATATTAATTTTTCTCCTAATCCTCATATCTACTAACTCTATTATTTTACCAGCGAGCGTTCCTATGGTCTAAATATAAGACAATTGGTATTCTTATAATGTATGTTTTTATCATGGTTTAAAATTTTGAGCCGTGCCGGAGTTTCGGTCCCGGATCGGAATGGTTTTAGTATTGTATTGTGCCGTGCTGATACAATTTCGGTAGTTTTAAAATTTTTAAATATAAATGTTAGACAAAAACAAGTAAATATATTTTTCTTTAAAGAATATTGATATATTAATAACTTGAATTAAAATTAATACATCATAATATATTATCTTACTAATAATCTGAATTAAATGGAAGTATTGGTTCTTCTAACATTCTGATTAAATCAACTTCATAATTTTTCAACACCCAAATTAAATAATTAATAGATATAATTTGCAAGATTCTTTTAACAGTTTCATAATAATCTCATAGATTTTTCCTTATTTTTTGTTTTTTTATTTAATATAAAAAATAATAACTAAAATAATAATTTATATATAATAATTATGTAAATTAATTATTAGTTCATTTAATTAATTATTGATTTATATAATATATATTTATATAATTTTATTTATAAATATTCAATATAATATATACATTAAATACTATAATTTTTATATATACAAAATTTATATTACTTTCTAAAATCAAATTTATTTAAAAAACTCAAATTTATTTTAATAACTAATTTTTTTGAATTATTTATAAAATTTTAAAATTATTTATAGATTTTTAAAATTATTTTAAAATTTTAATTTGTTTTTTTAAATTTTAAACTATTTTAATTTATAAAATTAATTTAAAATAATTACCGTTTATATAATTTATATTTTATAAAATATATTTTCTAAAAATTTGATATAACACTGTTATAATAAATATGACAGTTATTATATATATATATTATTTAAATATAACGGTTTTATTTAAAATTGTTATATTGAATTTTTAATAAAACCCTATTCACTATTCACTTCTCACGGGAATTGTGATTCCGCTTCCGCGATTCGGACTTCGCCGCCCTCTCCTCTGCTCGTGATTCCGACAGCCGCCGGCATCTCTTCTCTACTTCTAATTGAAATTACTATGGTACCTGACTATCCAAAGAAGTGTGGTCACTGTCTCCTCGCTGCCTCACCGCCGCTATTGAACTTTCGCCGGTTGTCCTTGCCGATTGCCTTCACTGACCTAATCTCTCGCCGTCACTGATGCTTCCAGGTAAGTATTCATCGTCTATATGACTTTTTTTTCATGATTAATTTGATCTCGTAATCTACAGAAGGAATCAAATCGATTCCTTCTATCAGTGTCGCAACTCGACGCATGCGAAGACGCACGCGATGGCGCATGCGAAATTCTCGCGTGCGTGCTGGGTCGGTGGGGTGCCGGTGCCGGTCCCACGTCGGAACGGTAAAAACCGTGAGTTTCGGATGGAACGGCTCGTCATTTTAAACCATGATTTTTATCCAACTTATGGTGTGAAAATTCTTGTATATTTAACACTACATCTAAGTTTTCGTGGAAATCTAGCTGTCCTTGCCGATACGTTGCAGTCAGACCTTATAATGCATTCCTTTCGGGGAACAACCTTGTAATAGCATAATAGTCTGATGGATCCATTCATATAAAATTTGCTTGTGTTTGACGCTAGTTGACAACCTAACATAACTCTTAGCCTTTTCATTCGGGTTTGGGACAGACATTGGCGGTTTTATATAACACCAAATAACTAATTATATTTTATATTATAATCAGTAATAATATACAATGAATAATTTAATATATTCGTTATTTAATTGATATAAATTTATAACTTATCACAATGTAACTTACTGATATATTCTTATAAATGTTAGTAATAACTTGGAAATAAGTATCAATTGCGATATAATGTTCATAAAACTACAAATATTAATTAATATCTTATTGATAACATTTCATTTATTAATATTAAAATATGTTATTTTATTTTCTTGATGCAAGTATAATGAAGTTAATATAAAAATTAATTAATGATTTATATCACTATTAATCTGTTGAAGTAATTTGAAGTTAATAAATCTGCATAATTAAAAAATCCTTTCTTATAACCACATAGTTTAATTAAAAAAGAGACATAAGTATCACACTCCTTCCCACCCACCCACCCCATTCTTGATCTTTGTTCGTCCTTTAGCATGGAAACCCTACAATAGAAAAATAATCGAGTTGAACAATCAATGCTTCCTCCTCCAAGTTCTCTAAGCTGTGGTTTTGCACCTACCTTCTGCAGCCAAAAGTTCCCGTGTTCTTTCAAAGTCTCATCCTTTGCACTCTCCTTCACGAGCCAAAGTGTCTGGCTTGATCAGTCCTGGGCAAGACAAGATTGGTATTGTTTGATGTAAGTGTAGCTTTCTCTAGTGTATTTGATCTCTTTGTGCTGAGTTAGTGTTGCTTTCAGTTGAAGGGTATAATATCAGTTTCTCCCTTACAGAATGATTGAATATTAGTTTATATTCATGTTTGGGACAAAGATTGCTTGATGATGACAATGACGATTGTGTGGGATTGAATTGTTGATAAACTTCTTTTATGCAGAAAGTGCATTATATTTATGGATGTGTAGTTTTTAAAACTTCAGAATTTACCAAATAGTAGTGGACATATGAAATGTTGTTTCAGTAATAAGAAAATAATTGATGATAAAGATTAACATGGATGGACATTAAATTAAGAATTTTCGATATTGCGGAGCTATTTAACAATATCGATATCAATAGCATTAATAGGATGATGATCGGTCGAAATAAAGTTTTTAAAGTCTGAGATTGTCGTGTGCCCTTTAGACTAATGCATGACTTGTCCTACTTTATGGTTTGGAGATGTCAATGTAAAAATAGATGTATAAAACTATTAGAAAGAATAAAATAAAAAAATGTTAAATATTCCATGGCCATTTGCAATTGTAATAGATGATAAAATAAGAAAAAAGGGAGATTGTAAAAGTTAACTTATATTTGTAGCTAGAAGGGTTGAATCTATTAGTGGAAGGTTTGATGGCGAGAGGAAGACTAATCAACAACAACAACAACCAAGTCTTATCCACTAGGTAGAGTCGGCTAGGAAGACCAATTAATGTAATAAAAAATAATTTAATTAATTATAATATTTCTAATGAAGAGTTCAATGTATTCAGAAAAAAAAGATGAAATCCGTCACCCTGGCAGCCCTCATGATTGCCCCACACCATTGGGAGGGAGTAAATCAGGAAATCAAAGTGAGTCAATGTAGGTGTAGTGGATGGATGGAGATCAAATGAAAAATTAGTCAATGCTATAAAAAAATTTAATATTAAAAATTTCATTAATGATATGGCCTTGGATAGAGTTCAATGGCAGCACAAAATTCATGTAGTCAATCCGAAATAGTTGGAACAAATACAAAAGATCATGTTGATGATGAATTATTGAGTAGCAGTCACTGAAGTTATCAGGATATCAGTAAATTCAGTGGCTGCCTGGGATTCTTAGATATGATTTTCTTAAGGATTATGGTTGAATGTTCTCAATATCTTAGTTTTCTATTCATTTCACCCAGAATCTTTGTCAAGCATTAGTAGTATGGGAAACTAAATCGCATTACAAACAAAGAGGCTAACAATGCAATAATTGGTTCTCGTCTTTTAGCAATTTAGAGCAGGTGTTTCTAAGCATTAAATGATAGATTAATGCAGCACATTGTAATTTTAGATTAGGTTGAAATACAATGGTACATTCTACCATGATATCGTTGTGTCAATTTACTATGTTCATATTATTACAACAACAACAACCGAGCCTTATCCCACTATGTGGGGTCGGCTATATGGATCCTTTTACGTCATTGAGCTCTATCCCCTACTATATCATCATCTATATTTAAATAAATTTTATCTTG
>JBBUKS010319255.1:0-20421 GCA_038050645.1 Hedychium gardnerianum
TACTGTGTGGTTGTGCATACCCGGGTAGGGTATTTTTATCGTTATTACACTGCATGGATGTGTATACCCGTGTGGGGGTATCTTTATGTATATGTGATGTATTATGTATTCAGGATATTGTCAGCCGTATAGGGGAGGTGTTGTCCGATTTTCGTCGGATAAGTATACCCCGGGGGCATGACACGCAGTCACTTTGACTGCTTTCGATTGACAATCACTAGTAACCTTCTTCTGAAAGGAGAAGAAGGTTCGTTTCTTTTACAATAATGGACTTCGATGAGATGAGATGAGATGCAACTAACTATGCTTTACCAAAAGCTAGGCTCATTTGAGTTCGTAGTGGCATCACGACATTGTTGCATTATTGAAGCTTGAGCGTAGGAATGAAGCATAGTGTTTTGAGAGCATAGAGCATGTGAAAGGGTTAATCCTAAGACTCTGGTCGAGACCTCCATTTATAGCTAACTCCGGGCCCCTAGATAAGCTCTAGGCGCCTCCATCTTGGCTTATTTGATCCACCTCCGTCGGTGACTTAGCTATCTTCGAGCGCCTGACCTGCTGTTGAAGCTGCATTTGGATGAATCTCTATTTGACCTCTTCTGCATCAAGTTTATCCTTTCTTGGGCCCTTGGATCCCTCCCAGGTGCCTGGATGTTAGCATGCACCGCCCAATCACAGCGTGCCAACTCACCTGGATGCGGGGCTCGATTTCGAGCTAATAGGGCATTTGGATCCACTCGGGGTGTCCGGAGTTCCGGTCGCTTGGATCCCCTCCGAGCGCTTGGAGTACTAATTCCACCCAACTTCTAAGCATTGCTTCCTGCATCATAGTGTTAGCACATGCAAATAATATTATTATGATTAACAACTCTCCAAGCTGTCTAGTCTTAACTTTAGGTCTCTCGTGAACCTTAGGTTGGACCAACGTCTACTGCTCTCCGTACGAGAGCGCGTCCTCACCACTCCACTCGAGAAATTTTACCTAGTGTAAAACCTTGGTCCACCCCACCTATTTGGACTTTTGCTAAGCTTGATCTTGTCTCTCGGGACTTTCCTCTTAAACTCTGGCCCTTGACCCATTTAGACTTCCTGCCTAGTGTCCTCAACCCCCAGGACTTCTTGTCTAGTGTCCTCAACCCTTTCTGCTTGATGTCCTCGATCTTCCAAGACTTCCTATCTAGTCCCTCTAACTAGGACTTCCTTGCCTAATCCCTCCAACAAGGACTTGCTTGCCTAGCCTCAACTAGGGCTTTCATGCAAGCTTGATAAACACATCAAACCTCAACTAGACTTAACTTTTAATACTTTGTGAACATCAAAACTTAAGTTTGATCATATGGTGTTTCTTGCACCAATAGTTTTCTACAAAACACACAAGCAAACAACAAGCAAAACCTAATACTTGGTTTACCTAAACCTACTAGGTTCAATTGCTTGGAGTTCACTCCTTCAAGACTTCTCTCTTTGTCAAGTAATCAATTCCCAGCTGACTCCGCACACTTGGACTTGTTTGTCAAACAATCAGCTCCCAACTGACTCCACACACTTGGACTTATTTTTCAAGCAATCAGCTCCCAGCTGATTTCATACACTTGGACTTGGTCATTGCCTAGCTTCACTCACTAAGACTTTTTCATTGACTAGCTTCACTCACTAGGACTTTGTCATTGCCTAGCTTCACTCACTAGGACTTTGTCACTGCCTAATTTCACTCGCTAGAAATTCCTTTGCCTAGTTCCTAACCAGGACTTCCACTGTCTAGTCTCGCTAAGACTTCCACTGCCTAGTCTCACTAGGCTTTTCCACCAACCTACCAAGCATGTGATCCTACTTGGACTTCTCACTCACTTCCAATCTTCAAGTCAATCTCGACTTTGCTTGGACTCTTCACTTAACTTGATCAATCATGATCAGTTTATTTGGTCACCCTTGACCAATATCTCTTAAACATATTATTCAAACCAAATCATCAAAACTTTGGAGGTCGATTGCACCAACAATCTTTCCCTTTTTATGTTTAACAATATGTTTAAGTTAACCTTACATTTAGGGTTTATGCCAAGTTAGAGAATTTTGGGTTAACACCTTTTTTTCACCCCCTTTGGCACACATCAAAAAGATATAAAACTTCTAAGGATCGCCTTAGGTGTTGTACCAACAATTGAGTTTGGTAAATCATAGATAAAAGTTATCCCCTTAGCCCATCTTGAAAGATCATAGTTTTTGCAAAGTCATTTTGAAAAAAAATATTTTCACAAGTAGCTTTTTCAAAATGAATTGGGCAAATAGTTTTGCAAAAAGATTTTAAAATGTTGTAAGGTAAGATTTTTGAAACATATTTTCAAATTATTTTGAAAAGAAATATTGAAAAGTATTTTCAAACGTATTTTTCAACAAGAGAGAAATTTTGAAAAATAAGTTGAAAGCTTTTTGAAGCATATTTTCAAAGATGAAGTAATTTTGAAATATGAAAATAGTTTTGAAAATTTGTAAGAATTAGTTTTGACAAATAAGCCTTTTCCTTTAATTTTTTTTTAAGAAATAGGATTCCTTTTAAAATTGATCTTTCAAGAGAGCATCCCCTTAACCTGACATCCCCTTAGGATATCCTTATTAACTACAAGGAAGGAATTATATGTTTCTTAGAGGTTTGAGTTGTTATGGTTGACCTAAGAATCTAGAAACTAAGTGTCGGTCAACAATAATCATTTCAAAGATGTATAGATTTTTGAAAAGTGTATATATAATTATACTCAATCAAATATGAAATATCATTCAACATCATTATGTGAATCACTATTTTGAAAATATTTTGAATAAAATATTCCTATAGATTTTCAAAAATCTTTTCAAAAATCTTTTCAATTTAAGTTGTCCTAACATCTCACCCATTATATATGTCTCAGTACATACAACACATTAGCCTTAAAGTTTTTGTGAGATGAGTTTTTCAATTTTAATTTGATTAAATTAAATTGTTTGTCTAAGGAAGTTTGATCTTATGTTAATTTCAAACTTAGCTTTGGGTCCACCAAGCCAGTGTTTTCAGAATAAGCTTCTAGACTGTGGTGAGTCATAAATGAATATCATTAAAGTAACCATGTATCTAAGACAAAGCTTTTCCAAAACATCCAACCCAAGGGACTTAATGTTGGTGCAATCATCCTCGGGTCAAGGTTGACTAAGTTGACTAAGCTCGGGTTTGCTCGAGTTTGAGTTTCGATATTTGGATAATATGTGAGAAAGAGGTCAAGTAGGTCAAGATTAACCGAATACTTGACGATGTGAGGAAGCCCTAACTGAGATTAGGCAAGAAAAGTCTAACTGAGATTAGGTAGGATGGAAGTCTACCAAGTGACCGAAAAATCCTAACTGAAAGTTAGGCAAATGAAAAGTCCTAGCAGTGTTAGGCAATGGAAGACCTAGTTGAAACTAGGCAATACAAGTCCTAGTGGGACTAAGCAAATGGAAAACCTAGTTAGGAACTAGGCAAGGGAAGTCCTAGTGGGACTAGGCAAATGGAAGACCTAGTTGAGAACTAGGCAAATGGAAGACCTAGTTGAGAACTAAGCAATAAAAGTCCTAACAAGGCTAGGCATTGGAAGACCTAGTTGGAAACTAAACAAATCTAATTGGAAACTAGGTTAAGTCCAAGGTGAATCAGCTGAGAGCTGAACACTTAGCACGAGATAGAAAATCCAAGTGTGTCAAAGGTTGACTGGGCACTTGGTGAGGAAGCCCGGGCAAGTCAAGGTTGACTAGATATTGGGAAATAGAGAAAATCCTAATGAGTCACGGATGACTTTTGGGTTGGATAAAGGAATCCTAAACTCAAATTGGGAGATTAGGGTTGGGCAATTGATTAGGGTAATCGATTGAAGGTACATCGCGATAGAACAGAAGGAGACAGAATCGATTGGGCAATCAATTAAGGGCATCACCAATCGATTAGGGCATGTCCTAATCGATTGGGAGGTTGATTCCTCACGAAGTGCACAGTAGGTGCTGGAATCGATTAGGCAATCGATTAAGGACGTCACCAATTGATTAGGGCATGTCCTAATTGATTGGGAGGTTATATTTCGCCAGAACACAGAAGGCTGAGAAATGAGAATTATTCGATTGATATGAAAATCAATCGACTGATACTCTATCAGCACATTTGAATCAAGCAATTAGTCGATTGATGTTGTTCATCAATTGACTGCTGTCGATTTGAAGAGAATAGAAGAGAGTGAGACTCGCATGCTTTGTTCAACTAATGGTATCAGTCGACTGATGTTGTCTATCAGTCGACTGATTCTGAACTGTAGAGCAAAGAAGCGAGTGGGACTCACGTGCTCTGATTAACTGATAGGATTAGTCGACTAGTGGTTTAGATCAATCAACTAAGGTCGATTTGAAAGGTCCAGAAATGAGTGGGACTCGCATGTTGTGCTTGACTTATAGGATCAGTCGACTGGGTCTGTACATCAATCAACTGATGTCGATTTGAAGAGTACAGAAGTGAGTGGGACTCACATGTTATGCTCGAATGACGGTCGCAGTCGACTGATGTTGTATATCAGTCAACTGATATCGAACTAGAGAGCACACAAGTGAATGAGACTCATGTGCTCTGTTCGAATGATAATATCAGTCGACTGATGTTGGACATCAATCGACTGATATTCAAATTAAACTTAACTGATGTAATCGGTCAATTGATGAGTTGCATCAATCGACTAATAATGGTAAAACAAGTTAAGAGAGAGTCGTTCTGCAAGTTTCAATAGTCAGATTTAACATATCAATCGACTAATGGATAAGATCAGTAGTCAACTGATAGGCGGAAATCATCCCTGACTTGAAGGCTATAAAAGAAAGTTCTTAAGGAGATTTGGGTGTTAGTTCTTGGAGATTCTGAGGCGAAGTGTTGTTGCATTTCTGAGTCGACAAGACTTTTCCAAGCAACAAGAGATTAAGCAAGCAATGTTTTTATTATATTGTGTATTTACTTCCTTGTTCTTATTGTATTCTTGTTGTGAGCTTATACAAGACTTCTTCGCCTCCAGAAAGTTTTCAAGAATAAGGTTTTTCATAGTGAAGCTGTGAGAGAGAGCCAAACCCTTTTATTAATCATCTCAAGAAGGTAGAAACCAAGTAAATCCAAGTGTTAGCATTGTGGAGCTTCATCTTCGAGTTTTTCGTTGCCAAATCAAGTTCAAGAAGCGAAGCGAGCTATTCTCCCTCCCCCCCTCCCCCTCTAGCTTATATCAGTCCTAACACTTAATACTAAGTCTTGGTCTAACTAGCCCAGATTGTACTAAGGTAGCTTCAACTAGATCCACAAAGTCGATTGTACCAAGTAAAATGATTCAGCTTAGACATGAATCGACAAAATTGACATGAATCGATAATGTTTTCTTAGTCTACTATCATCTCAACCATATCCAACACCATTAGTCAAGATTACAATTTTTTGTCATATATTTGTCCTATCTATTCGTTCTAAGAAAAGTAATTACAAGCACGGATAAAATGCATGGTAGGTGAGACATGGCATATTGTAATTAATTAAAGTATTCATGAGCATGACAATTTGAACATGTCATCAATCAAGTCAAGTCAAAACAATCAAGCACTTAAGATATTGGTTTCTATGTATGTATCAAATTCTCGATTTTGGTACATTTCGTGTTAACCTCGAATGTATCAACCCACTTTGATAAATTTTAATTATTAAGGTTTGTGATTTTATCAAGTGATATTTTATTAGTTGTTGCATAATTAAATGGTACTTGATTGTAACTTGGTTTATGAGTTTCAAATTCTTGATTTCTTTTAGACTTGTAATCCAAGTGAAAACTTTGAGTTTTAGATAAATTATGAATGATCTTTTCTAATTTATAAATTTTATTTTTCAGAGTATTATTTTGTTTTTCAAAAATTCTAAAACTTGTATTTTCTGACTTTAAAAACTTATCTATTAAATTTTTTAGATTTCAAAACTTGAATTTTTTAAGTTAAAAATAGATTTTCATTATTCAAATTTCTAAATTTTGAAATTTCTAAAAATTTTAATTTTAAAGCCTGTTCTTTTAAATTTTTTAAATTCAAAATTGATTTTTTGGAATTTTTAAATTTTAATTTAGATTTGGAAACTAATTTTTATAATTTTTAAAATTTAAATCCGAATTTTTATTTTTGAAATTACGTTTTCTTAAAATTTGAAAATTTGTTTTCTTTAATTTTCAAATTCAATTTCTAATTTTTAGATTTTAAAAATTGTTTTTTTTATTTTTTTATTTTGAAAATGGTTTATTTGATTTTGACAAATTCTTATCATCTTTGATTGAATTTGAATTATTTGAATTAGTAATTATATTTGGATTTATTAATTCATGGTTATCTTGATTAAATAAATTGTTAATTAAATCCGAATTAATTGGGTTTTTATTCATTAATTAAATTTGAATTAGGTGAATTGTTAGAACAAATAAGGTAGATTTATCATGCATATCCAAATTGCTAACATGATCAAAAATATCTAAATTATTACCAGCATACATAGCAAAAATAGGATTTTCAAAAACTATAAACTTACTAACCTCAATCGATACCCCTAGATCCTTGGATCTCCTCTATGGGCATCGATTCTTGTAGTGACCAGTCTTCTTGTACTTGAAGCACACCATGTGGTCCTTGCTTTTTCGGATCCCTGGCATTGGTTCCTCCTTTGTCGCCAGTTGTGTAGACCGAGTCTTATAAATAGGGCACTTATTTTATAGTGCCCTCTTTCCTTACACTTAAAACAAACTATATGTAATTTTAAATTAACTGGAAAATCATTACCTATTATCTCCTCATTAACCATTGATGGTTCAAAATTGGTATCGAATTCGGGCTCAGGTTCAGACTTGAGTTTGACTTGATCTTCTAGCTTTGACGGATCCTTGTGAAGCTCGATCAGCCGAGTCCAAAGGTCATAGGCATTGTCATACACACCTAATTTGCACAAAATTTTAATAGGTAAAAGTGCTAGAATTAATTTTACTATCTTTTGGTCCGCATAGTATTTTTGAACAGATGATTCTTGTAGGATGACCCAACTGTCAAAGTCACTACTTAGCATGAAATTCTCCATTTCTGACCTCCAAATTTTGAAATATTCTATCTCGTATGATGGTGGTTCGTAGATGCATCAGCCGAGCTTTCCTTCATGTTCCTTCTTTTATGTTCTTTTATAAAAAGAATAATAATTAAAAAAAACTTTAAAAGCAAACCTCTAACATGCTCCTCAGGCGATTAGTCTAGTGAAGAGCAACCTTGCTTTGATATCAAATTGTAGGATATTTTTTGATGCTAGAGGAGGGGTGAATAGCGTAATCGCCTTTTTCATTGTTTCTTTTTGTGATAGAGTCATTAGTAGCCTATTGGAATAAAGCAAACTAAAAGATCAAGATAATAAAAGAAAGATAAAGACACCAAATTTTTTACTTGATTCTCAACCCCCAGGGTTAGTACATTCAAGGCCTACATACTCAACGCGAGTCCACTATGCGTATCTCCTTTCCGGAACTCTTCCGGAGGCGGAGAAACCTCTTAAAGATTTGTAAGGCTCAATCACAAATATGAAAGAAAGAATATGAGTAGTAGTATAAGAAATAAGCATGTAATTAAAAAAAACAAAACCCGTAGGATTGGATTTGAAGCCCTGAGTGTTGCGACACTCCTCATGGTGCTTCACAAACCACACAAACGAAGTTTGGAGCATTTTCTGAGCACTAGCACAAAGATATATGTTTGCAAGTGTTGTTGGAAGACGCTGCCTTGACTCCCCTTTTATACAACTCGATTGGCACTTCCCCGATCGATTGGAGGCCCTCCGGTCGCCTAGATGGTGCTAATGTGGCTGCAAACTCAATCCTCTTCGAGTTAAGTTTTTTGATCTCCTGGTCGACCTTAACACCCTCCGATCGCCCCAAGCTCAGCCAAAACTTATCTGAGTACCGACTTGGTTGAACCCAATAAAATTCTTACTAGGTCGACCAGAGGCTCTAGGGTCGACCAGAGGCTCAGGTCACCTGGACGATCTTAGGGTCTCCCAGAGGCTCAAGTTGCCTGGAAACTTCTAGGGTCGACTAGAATGGTTTACCCTTCCAAACTTCGATCTCCCAAGTCTTCGTCTAGCTATTGTTTCTTGCCAAACAAACAAGCAAACAACAAGCAAAATGGGAAAAACCTAGTACTTGGTTTACCTAAACCTACTAGGTTCAATTGCTTGGAGTTCTCTCCTCCAAGATTTCTCTCTTTGCCAAGCAATCAACTCTCAGTTGAGTACACACACTTGGACTTGTTTGTCAAGCAATCATCTCCTAGCTAACTCCACACACTTGGACTTGTTTGCTAAGCAATCAACTCCTAGCTAATTCCACACACTTGAACTTGGTCATTGCCTAGCTTCGCTCACTATGACTTTTTCACTACCTAGCTTCACTCGCTAGGACTTTTCCACTGCCTAACTTTACTCACAAGGACTTTTCTACTGCCTAGCTTTACTCACTAGGACTTTTTCATTGCCTAGCTTCACTAGGTCTTTCCACCAACTTGATCGATCATGATCAAGTTATTTGGTCACCCTTGACCAATATCCCTTAAAAATATTGTTCAAACCAAACCATCAAAACTCGTGAGGTCGATTGCACCAACATCCAGCAAAGAGGCACTTACCTACCATACCAAAGATCGTCCCTCCTAATACTTTGAATTGTCCACATAAGGTCTCAAATGAGCACTCGATGTTGAGGTCAGCTAATAGTTATTTCCCCAGTAACTATTGGATCTCAAAAGGATACATAATTGGTATTTTTTTTCAATAATCATGGAGTCTCAAAGGGGTACCTTATTTCTTTTACTCATTATCAAAACATATTTTTCTTCACATTTTTCAAAAATATTTTTCTCTTTCTTTTTATTTTTCTTTTTCTTTTTCTTTTTCTTTTTCTTTTTCTTTTTCTTTTTCTTTTTCTATGAGTTCCTTGACTCGAATGTTTCTCCAATAACTAAAATGCAGTGGGAGTCCCCTAGAAGTTTAATGTACTTCTCCAATGTAATGAATAGTAATTATTTTCAGATATTTCAACTCTCAAAATCAAGTATTATGTGAAAAGAGGTACTAAACATGTCACGCCCCGATAGTATACTTATCCGTTGAAAAATAGACAACACTCCTCTTGTGACAATCACAGTTTTTGGTTACACAACCACAACACTAATAAAAATATATCATACCCTACCCGGGTAATCACAACCACGCAGTATATATATAGATATAATACTCTACCCGGGTATTCACAACTACGTAGTGTATAAGAAAATCCAACAAAATAAAGAATAACTAGGGGGTCCACCCCACACATAAAATCCAAACAATCAACAGCTAGTCGGCTCGACTTAACACTCTAAATACATAACTGAATAAATACCAAATGACCAAATACTAATTAATTAATATAATATCAATAAATTAAATAAATGCAGATGCGAATACTAACTGATACAATACGAAATAAAATCGTAGCTCGATGCGAGTGGGATGGCGCGGGCAGATATTCTCCAAGCGACCCAATCATCATATACCTGTTAACACATAAACAATAATAGAAAGCAGAGGTGGTGAGTACAAAGGAATACTCAGCGGGTATAAGATAGATAGTACATGAACAATAAAGAGTATAGAAACTCAAAGGTATACAATCTCAAAGGAAGAATATACTCACCATCAAATAATGGCACTTGTATGCCACTACTACACTGGCACCCTACTCAACAGCATATTGTAACTTGAGTAGTGCCAGTAATAATCAACAAGTGTACAACATCTCACACACATGTACCATCAATAAGCAACATGAGTACAACATCTCACATGCATGTACTAATACAAGTAACAACAATAAGTCACATATGTGGGAGCAATGCTCCACCATAAGGTATACAAATGACAAAGACACCTAGCTCGTCTGCTATGGACTACATGAGAGCCACTCTACCATGTATATACACGTAGGTAGTCCGAAATGTTAGGGTCTCTGTCTACATGGGAAACACCCTACCACGTATATACATGTAGGCAGACAGAAGGTAGCTATCTAGCTACGGGCTGCATGGGAAACACCCTACCACGTATATACACATAGGCAACCGAGGGTATAATAACTAATAAGAACAGTGTAGCTAGCATATAGGCATGTCTCAATTACTGATGACTCTAAACCACGAATGGGAGACACGATCGATAGGATATAGTAACAATCATTGACGACTCTCTCAACCATGAATGAGAGACACGGTCGACAGGATATAGTAAAGGTCACTGACAACTCTCTCAACCATGAATGGAAGACATGATCGGCAGTACACATGCATCTCCATGATTCTACGAGTCGCTCAACCGGAAGGGAGACATAATCGATAGCAAGCATACATCTCCGCGATGCTACGACTTGCTCACACCTAAAGGGAGCCATGATCGATAGCATGCATGCAACTCCCTGATACTACAACTTGCTTACACCCAAAGGGAGCCATGATTGATAGCAAACATGGAACTCCATGAGGGTAGGCAGATATGTAAACCTATCATTGCACATGTCTATCTACAATGTACTCAACTACAACCATGAAGTAATATCTCCTAATACACGTCACATACGTGTTTATAACCACAAATCAAACATGATGATCACAAGCATGATACATCACCTAGAAAACATGTCATACACGTGTACATATCTACAAATATACATATATGATACATGCTACAATATCAAGAATACACGACACACACGTGTCCACAACACAACTAAAGGTATGTAATGAATGCTACACCATCATTAGTACACATCACATACGTGTCCACAACACAACTAAAGGTATGCAATGAATGCTACATCATTATTGGTACATGTCACACACGTGTCCATCAACTACATTGCATGAGTAAACAGAAACTAACATATGAGAATAATTATGCGTCACACGCGTTTCTAACAGCTACATAATTATACAATCATAATCATGTTTCTATTGTACACACCATACATGTGTGCACTCTACACGATATAGAAATAAAAGAGACTGCATAGATGTAAACTGATAATCTCTAAGTACAAGTAGACAAGTATCAAACTCATATGGCAAGTGAATAGAGTCAAGATAAACACAACTACTATATCAATCAAAATATATTATGCACCAAGATTAATCACTATAAAAGAAGTCAAGTAAGAAATACCCGCCTCCAAATAGGTCATGGCGAATAATCCTCAAGTCCAAGTACTCGTCTTGAATCAGTGTCTTGCGTCATAGAAACTCAAATTCAATCAAAGTCTATTATAAAACATATAACTAAACCAAATCCTAAATTGTACAGGAAAATCCTAATTGGATCATCCTAACTCCAGATCAATCCTCTTAGCACTCCACCATCAAAACCCTCATTACACCATTCACATCTCAACCAAAATTGGTATCCAATTACATCAATTCTACTAGTATCCATTCAAAAATAACATGATAACCATAAACCCTATTTATTAAGGGTTCCAAAACCACAATTCAAATATTCATTTCATTTCTTGATCCAACACATACCAAATATCTAAAACAATCGTTCAATTCATGTATCATAATATGACTAAGCAATCCAAGAATCTAACTCAATTCATATCATCTTCACATAAGGCAAATCCTTCCATCACTAACCCTTCACATTAGCATGATTCTTAATTCAAAGATAAAATTATCCAATATAATCCAACAACAAAGTTCACAACTTACTACACATCTTATACTCTCTTATACACATGCTACAACAATCCAAACATAATACACATCAACCCTTACCTCTACCGGTGGTAGCTGTCGGAGCACATCCAAAGGTGGCCGGAGTTGATCCAAACTACCACATACTGTATCAAGATGATTAAAACCCATTAGCCATCATTCCAAACTACAATCTAATTAATCATAACCCAGATCACTAAGCAAGCAACAATCTAACTTCACCACAACATATCCTCCAACCACAACAACTACATGAATCAATCTTATAACCTAATAAATCTCAAGATGACTAACAAGCACCAATTCAACACTAATCATTTCTTATTTATTAATCCTTCTCCCAAAATAGTATTAGAACCTTTGGCTTCAGTAAAAAACTACATCATAAAACCACTATATTGCTCTCCTTTGAAGAACAATCAATCACACACTACCAAAACACAATTCATTAACCACTTTTTACTTCCTGGAAGTGAAGCTGCCAAATTGATCTGGGGTGGCAGAAGTTGGCAGAAACCAGAGCTGTCAGCTATGGTGGACGAAACTGGGCCTCACTGATGGTAGCTATTCTAATGGAAGCTGGTCATCGGGTTTGGATCTTCTCTAATTGACTGATCTGGGAAAAACAATGAAAATCTGGCTAGCTGAAGCGGTTTTGCTGAAGTTGGGTTAGTAATAGCAATTCCAGTTGGCCGACAACTTTGTGATGGTCAGATCTAAGCTCCAATACTGGCCGAAACAGAGATCCAATTGTGGCCAGAACCCTAGTCTGAGATGGTAGAAACAATGGTGGTCGGAGCCAATCCGGCCTAGGGTCATCTTTTACCTAGTAGACTAGTAGTTGGTTGGAGCTGAGGGGAAATGCTGGCAGTTGGAATTTGGGAGAAAAGCTAGCTCCCAATGCCGAGTTGCTGCAATAGGGAGGGGAGGGGGTCGGCAATGACTGGCAAGCGGCGACCAACCTCTAATAGAGCCAAGGAAGACTGGCTCCTCTCCGACCTCGGCTGGGCCATAGCTATAATCGTCAATGAAGAGTGCCGATGATCAGGTTGGGCGATGAGATTAGTGGCGGATGATCGACGAGGAAGGCAATAGGAGAGGAGGCGACTGGGCTGTTGGAGAGCAACACTGGCGATGATCTCCCTTGTCCGAAGGAGGGAAAACTACTATTGGCTGATGGCAGTAGTGATCGGCAAGGAGAAACGACAGTTGGAGATCGAAGAAGAGGAAGAACAGAGAATTTGGTGGGTGGAGAGCATCGGGAAAAAACTTAGATAAACTTAGGTCTTTATATATATACTTAGGTTAATTAATTTCAACCTAGGCTTTAATCGATTCAATCAACTCCCAACTTAATTGATATTTCAAATAGGCTTTCAAAAGCCTATTATTTATATCCCCATGAACTTCTTTAATTAGCTCTGCTCCGATTAAATCCAGAAAAAATTTCAAAAGTTCCTTTAAACATATTCCTCGGTCACCGTACATTATTTTATTATTTTTAATAACTGTATTTAACATGTATTGTGGACATTTAGTAAGTAAGTTTAAGATTTAATCATATACATAAAATATGTACACTTAAATAGTGAATCTTTATTTATCCAATAAAATAATACATACCATAAAATGATTGCCTTAGGACATCTCTCAAATATAACATGTTCTACAGTTAGTTAAAGTTTGATTGTCCAAAACATTCTCCATGAAAGACATGGGAGAAGCAACCTATATCCTTGTGATGAAGATCTATAGAGATAGATCAAAATAGTTGCTTGGTCTTTCACATTATACAGACATAGATAAAGTGCTAAAACAGTTTAGCATGGATGAATCCAAGAAAGGTTTTCTTCCCATGAGATATGGGATTTACCTTTCAAAGTATATGTGCCCAAGCACACAAGACGAGAGGATTCGTGTGAGTTAAATCCCATGTGCGTCAGCTATAGGATCAATTATGTATGTTATGTTATATACTAGGCCCAATGTATTGTATGCTCTAAGTATCGCGAGCAAATATCAGTCGGATCCAAGAATGGATCATTGGGTAGCTATCAAGGCAATCCTTAAGTACTTAAGAATAACTAAGAATTTATTCTTGGTATATGAAGGAGGTGATATAGTTATACGTGGGTATACTTATGCAGTTTCCAGACGAACAAGGAGGACTCCAAGTCCCAATTTGGATACATATTCACCTTAAATGGAGGCGCAATAAATAGGAAAAGTTCCAAATAAGAAATTGTTAAAGCATTGTTGAAGCATTACGGCTTCTAAAGAAGCCAAGGAAGCGGTTTCGATCAAGAAGTTCATAACTAAACTTGGAGTGATTTTGAGCATTGTTGAAGCATTACCAGTTTACTATGACAATAATGTAGCCATTGCGCAGGCCAAGGAACCTTGGTATCATCAACGATCTAAACATGTGCTTTGTCTCTATCACTTGATCAAGGAGATTGTTGGTAGGAATGAAATACAAATTTAAAAAATTTCTACCAAAAGAAATCTAGCAGATCCTTTGATAAAAGTTCTACCATAAAGTAAGTTTGAGAGTCATGTAAAAGCTTTTCGTATTAGATACCAAGGTAATTGGTATTAAGCCAAATGAGAGTATGTTATATTTGAGAGGTGTCCTAAGGCAATCAACTACCTCTTCATGAAGAGATATATATAATACCTCTTCATGAAGAAAGGAAAATTGAGATTCCTCTTAGCTCTCCTAGTGGAAAATTGGCCAAGACTCTTGTCATAGGCCACCTTGGAGTCGTCGGCCACCCTAGTGGCCAAACCTCTTGGACCGTCGACCATCTCTTGGCCACAACCCAATCTCATACGTCGGCCCTTGCTTTCCCGCCGACCACTTCCCTCTTCTTCTTCCTCTAGATTTGATCTGAGGAGGAAGAATGCTTGGACGCTACCAGTCTCTCTCTTCTTTGTGTCGTCTCCACACTTGCCTAGTATCGATCAAAGACGCAACTTGTTGCTCAAGGAATTTATTTGAAGAAACTCGGAGTGGATACTAATAGAGGCAAACCTTCTGAGGCTAGCTAAACACTCTCTTTAATTTTCGATTAGGAACTCGAAGGTATAATCTTTAGGTCTATGTTTTGTCTTGCATATGATGATCTTATCATTTTTGGGATGGGGAAAATATTTTGTAACTCATTTTTCGCTTTCGCTGTGTGTTTTATCAAAAACATATGTGTTTTGCTCACATAAATCTGAAAACAAGTTTCCTCTTATTGTGTCAGAAAACACTTAAGTGAGGAGCTTGGTAGGTTTATCACATATATATTATTTTGCTTAATACCCCTAAGTATGATTTTAGGATTTGTTGTATTTTTTATTATTCAATTAGTCGATGAAAAAGTCACCTTGTAACCGGTATCACATAACTGACTAATACTAAGTAGGTTAAATTCAAAATTTTCAACCAATAAGACTTTATGAATAATAAAATCAATTTTGAGTTCGATATCACTTTATCCAATTATCCTTAGTTTATCATTATTTCCAAAAACAACAGATTCTAGGTTTTTGTATTTTAGTCGAGTGAACTTCAGCTGATCTGTGGTCATATGTTTGGAGAAAACACTATCCAACATCTATTGATTCAACTCATTTTGTTGCTACATGGAGCAAGTTGAGTTTGAGTCAGAGTTGAACTTAATGTTTTGAATTAATTTTAAGTTTTAATTTGTTTGGTAGAGTTTTGTTTTAGTTAAGTTTACTTTTAAGGTTTAACTTAGATTTATTAACTTGATTTAAGTTAAATTGATTTGAATTAATTAAAATTTAAGTTAAGATTAATTTATTAAGGTTTAATGTTCAATTTAACATTCTTTAGTTAAGGTTAAATAATTTTATTAATTAAGTATAGGTTTAAGCTTGATTGCGAATTAAGATTAAATTAATTAATTAAATTTTAATATTAAGTTAATTAAGTTTTAGGGTACATTAATAAATTAATTTAATTAAGTGTAATTTTAAATTTTGTTAATTTAAAGGTATTAAGTTTAATTATTAATTGAGTTTCAAATTAATTAAATTCGGATTAATTATGTCTTAATTAAGTTAAATAAATAAAATTGGATTAATTAGGTAAGTTAATTTAGTAGATTAAATTAATTAACTTAGGTTCTTATTAGATTAATTAAACTTCAATTTTAATTGGACTTAATTAATTAGATTTATTGGATTAGATTAAATTGGATTAATATGATTATAATTGATTTAAGTTAAATTAATTAAATTTTGACTAAATTAAATTAATTAGATTATGTTTTGATTTAATTATGTTAAATTAATTAGATTAAATTAAATTAAGTTAAATTGACTAAGTTAAAAATTAAATCCTAGATCCATCTCAACCATTTCTATATTTTCAATCAGGGAACCTTATTAAGTTTGTAAGATGATTGTTAATTTTATCTTGATTTACTTTAGTTTGAGTTTTAAGAATTGTTTGACCTTGTATTAGATTTATGTTTAACCATTGACTAACTTAGTGAATATTTCAAGTTTCAACTTCCAGGTCGTGGCAAGGCACAGAGGCCTTCTTGGTTATTAGAACAACGATCACTTTCTAAGACAAAACTGATTCGTGAAATTGAACACTTAGATTATCAATTGAGAAACTTTGGTCTAACAAGTTTAGGATGTGGCGAGGTAGTTTTAGTTTGTTCCACTTAGTTAAGCAAACCAAGTAAGGTACTCCATACCTTACCTGACTACTTAGACTAGGCTTCCCTAACGTACTATCATCGCCCCCACCTTGGTACTATGTCGCAAGTGTCAAGCAATTCTATATCCTTAACTAATTGTTCTTGTTAAATATGGAAATTAAAATTAATAAAATAATGTGTGTTGACCAAGGAATAAGTTTAAAGAAATTTTTAGAAATTTTCTGGGATTTAATCGGAGCTATTTAGAGGAGTTCATGGGGATATAAATAATAGACTTTTGGAAGGCCTGTTTAGAATATCAATTAAGTTGGAAGTTGATTAAATTCATTAAACATAAGGTTGGAATTAATTAACCTAAAGTTGGATTTAATTAATCCAATGTTATAAATATAAACTTAGGTTTAAAGCTTTATTTTTCATTTTATCGTTTCATTACCGAGCCCTATTCTCGATCCTTCTTCTCCTCTCCCGATCCAGCATTGATCGATTGCCTTTCCCCTTTTTTCTCCCCGACAGCAGCCACCATCTGTGCCTCCATCTCCGGCAACTCGATCAGACACAAAAGACCAAGTCGCCGAGACATTCCATCTCATGATCTCTTCTCCTTACCTGAGCACACTATCGCTCTCTCCCGATCCAAATCACCACCATCCACTGCCCTAGAAAGCGTCGTCGACCCCCTCTTCTTTGGCGGATGCAGTCACCGGCCAATCCACTGCCACCGTCCCTTTCATCAGCATTGTCGAGCCAGCACAAGCCACTTCTCATCCATCGTCATTGCCCGATCATATCCGGCATCATGCTAGGTCAGCCAGTCGCAGGCCATAACCACGGAGACTACGATCGGAGAGAAAACCCCCAATTCCTCTTCACCTGTTGGAGATTGTCGCCGGTTAGCTCAACTAAACTCGATCTGTTTTGGGGATCAACTGTCGATCACTACCCTTTCTGATTTTTGGCTGCCGACAATCAACGTTGGTTCGGCCGCAGCTTGTAGTCGTAGCTACTGCCATGGTCCGGCCAGATCGGCCACACTGCCAGGTCGCAGCCTCACCCGACGCCACTTCCCTTCTCTCTGACTACCACAGAGTTGTCGGCCAGCAGTGATTGTTTCCCTTCTTCATCTCGACCATGGATTGGTCAAACCCAACTTCGTGTCACCGGTCAGCTCTGTCCAGGATTTGTTGTCGTTGTCGACTGGATCAGCTACAATGGACATCGCTGGTTAGATTTGATGTTCTTGCTGTTGAGCCGCAACCACCAGCATCTTAATATGGTCACTCCCATCAGGTATAAGGTTAACTTGCGAATTTAGAATTTATATATTAGTTTGTGTTTGCTTTGTCATATTTTAGATGCTTGGATTGGAAAATAGAATGGATTCTATGGTAGTGTAGTTGGTTTGGGCATGGAATTAGGTTTGGTTGTGATCAAATGTAGGATAGGGACTCAACTCAGTCAGAAAGTTGGTCTTTGGATGTTCAATTGCATTGAGTATAAACAAGTTGTAAAGACCAAACAATTTGTATGTGGTAACTATAGAGAAATTTTATCACCATTTAATGCCTAGGTGTGGTTTTATTCCAATTTGCATGATGATGGTGGATACAGTTGGATGTTCTTTGGGGGGAAATCTATGTTGTTGTTGGATTACTGATCAAACATTATATTAATCATGCTATGAGCTATTTGATTTGGACATGTGAGAAGAATTATAAGGATTATACAGGCGAATAGGTTTAGTAACTTGTGAAAGTCTATTTTGAATCAAGGTCTAATTTATAGGATTGCTGCAATAAACAAATGATACATATATATAAGCATGACATTCGTTTTGTGGAGGACAAATGGGGATTTTTGGAATAAAGAATTTTGGTATCAATTAGGGTTTGTGATATATGAATTTGGAATGGTGTAGTTATGTTTTGTGTGGTTATTGTCTTGTGGTGGCTATGTTGTCCTTAGATGATCGGATGTGAATTATTAATCAATTTATGTCTTGAAATTCTGAATTTAGATTTGGTGTGGGATTTGTTATTGCTTAATTACTCTCTTCAAGTATGAATTAAGTTAAAGATGTGGAGTATTTGATTGTGTGTTGTTATATCATACTAGCTTAGTGTGGATCTTGGAGTTTATGGATATGGATTTAATGCATGAGGAGTTGTTTTGATTTGAGGTGTTAGATTATGTAACAATGATGTTTCTTGCTTGGATCTAGATTTATGTAGTTGGATTCATGCATACAAGATGTATGGATTACATCTTTGTGAAGGATAAAGTGGATGTTGAATCCATTTTTGGGAAGTTATGTGGTGTTTGATTTAAGAGTTCATGCATGTTTATCGTTGGAATCTTTGGATGGAGGTTCATACAATATCTGAGTTTAAAATATGGAAACCTAAATGTTGTTGAATTGATACTAGGGTCCATTTTATTAGATTTACCTATTATGTGGAATTAGTGGTTGTTAAATTTATTTGTATGAGTTAAGATGTGGAATAAGTTGTTTATATATGTTTAAGTAGTAATGGAAGGGTTATATCATCATTTAATGACATAGGAGATATTTTGTCTCATAAGAAGTAAGACCTAAACGAAGTGTAAGGTTTAGGTGTTATTCTAGGGTTATACCATGTAGATAGACATCGGAATTTATGTATATGATGATACTTAGAAATTTTAACTCCTTAAGCTGTTAAATAAGGGGTTAACTAAACAAGAATAAATAGACGATTAACTCACCTATATTGATTAGTGAGTGTTGATTTTTATTTACGTTCTAGCACTAAAGTAGTTTTGTAATGCTACTTATAGGCTTTGGATACGAGACAGAGCATCGGTTTTGAGGATATTCGTCACGATCTACTCTTGAGGCGGGTACTTCTATCCTTGTTTCTTTTAGAACTTTGAACTTAGTACATGAATACTATAACTTTGATAGGTAGTCTTGTTACCTTAGATCTATTCATATTTTTCTGACGTTGATACTTAGTTGCTTGTTCTTATGACAGTCTATTATTATCCATGTAGTTTCGTACTGTTGATTATCCATGATTGGTAGTGGTACACACATGTATGGTGTGTATCGCAGTAGGGTGCATGCGTGTATGGTATGTATCGTAGGTCGTTACACACTTGTATGGTGTGTTTCATAGAAATTGAATTCATGTGATGTTTATGATATTTTTATTGTTTGATATGTATATTGTTGTCTGGTGCATGCGTGTATGGTGTGCATCGTAGGTCGTTATACACGTGTATGATGTGTTTCATAGGTGTCCACTCTATGTGACTTTATGACACTATGTTATGATATTTACCTTTACGTGATGCTCATTGTTATATTTGTGTGATGCTCATTTTATTTTGCACTCCATACCATTGCATGCTGACGACCATTATCTCCCTTATGGTCGAGAGAGTCGTTAGTCATATTCCTACCAACTCGGCCACTTAGGTAGTGGTAGCTGGAGTGGAGCAGTTTTTCTTGTCCACTTAAGTAATGGTAACTAGAACATTGTGAAGACAGACCTCTTTTTGTAGCTAAATGCTACTCTGCATCCTGACCACTCGGCCACTCAGAGTAGTGGTAGCTAGAGTGCAATCAGTGTCACCGTCCTGCCCCTCTCGGCCACATAGATGTCATGGTAGCTGGAGAGGTACGCCGGGGTGACCATGTTTTGCGTGTGCATATGATGTGTATTGCATATGCTTGTGATATGTATGTTTGTTATATTTATGCGATGCTCATTTCATCTGTGTGTGATGCTCATTTCATTTTGCATTCTATACTATTGCATGCTGACGACCATTGTCTCCCTTGTGGCCGAGAGAGTCGTCAGTCATATTCCTGTCAACTCGGCCACTTAGGTAGTGGTAGCTGGAGTGGAGCAGTTTGTCTTGT
>JBBUKS010319793.1:0-20416 GCA_038050645.1 Hedychium gardnerianum
AGTCATTCCAGTGCTTTCTCGAGGAGTGGTCATATAAACCCAGAGGATACTGGGCAACTCGTCTACTCGGCTACCTTAAACGTGCTTCAACTTAATTTTAAGCCCACGGACTATCTCTCGATTCACCACTTCCACCTATCCGTTGCTTTGTGGGTATGCCACTAAGGTGAAAGCTTGTCGAATACCAAGCCCTTTGCACCATTCCTTCAGTTGATGGTCCTAAATCTGTCGGCCATTATCGCAGACTAGTTTGTGAGGTATACTAAACCGAAGACTATGTTTTGCCATAGAAACTGCTTGATCGCCTCCTCTATTATCCAAGCCAACGAGACAACCTCCGCCCATTTAGAAAAGTAATCTACTACTATCAAGAGAAACTTCTTCTGTCGAGGCCCGATTGGAAAATGATCCACGATATCCATACCTCATTGGTCAAACGAAAAGAATACAATAGAGGTTTTCAAAAATTATGTAAGGCGATGAGAGAGATTTTGGTGCTTTTGGCAGGGGATATAGGCGGTCACGAACCAAGCAGTATCCGCCTGTAGGATTGGCTAAAAGTATTCAACCAATAATGTTCTTCGAGTCAGCGTCTGTCCTCCGATATGATTCCCGCAAATACCTTCACGAATCTCCCTCATGACATAATTGGTGTCATTTGGGCCAAGACATTTAAGGAGAGGGCGAGAGAAGGATCGGCGATATAATATATCTCTGACCAAGGTGAACATGGGGGCCCTCCTTTTGAGTAGTCGAGCAGTTTCTGAATCAAAAGGAAGAGCCTCTTATTCTAGATAGGTGATAATAGGGGTTCTCCAGTCAGCAGGCGTGTCGCGGGTTACTAGTCGATCAATTTGAGTAATCAGCAAAGTTTGAGTTACCAAATTATCTAGGGTCTAGGTGGTCAAGGTGCTGGCTATTTTGGCTAACTCATCAGTCTTCTAGTTCTTTGTGCGGGGAATCTTTCAGATGATGACTTCTTGAAAGTCTACCTTGAATTTCTCGAATATTTCTGAGTATCGTCGCAACGAATCATTTCGAATCTCAAAACTGCCCTCTAACTATTGAGCCGCCAATTGAGAGTCCGAATGAATAATGACCCGAGACGCCCCAACTTGTCTGGCTACTTGTAGTCTGGCTATCAAAGCTTCATATTCGGCTTTATTACTGAAGTCCCAAAAGTTGAGCCGTACTGAAAGTTGAAACACATCATCTCATGGAGAGATGAGCAGGATCCCAACGTCACTACCGTGTCGATTGGACGACCCATCCATGAAAATTTTCTAAGCTCCTTCATCCTCCTGGTCAGGGACCTCGGCAAGGAAGTTGTCTAAAACTTGAGCTTTGACGGCAGTCCTTGGCTGATACTGAATGTCATACTCGCTTAACTCAATAGTCCATTTGATCAGCCAACCGAAGGCTTCCGGGTTTGTCATTATACAACCTAAACTACTGAGAATTGTGACTGGATGGACAAGAAAATACAGTTGCAGCCTTCGAGCCGCAAGAGTTAACCCGAAAGCTACCTTTTCCATGGTGGTATATCTGCACTCTGCTTCTTTTAGCAAATGGCTGAAAAAGTATATAGGGTGCTGCACATTATCTTCTTGACACAACAAAACCATAGTGACAGCTCCTCCGGAGGCCGATAGGTATATCCACAACATCTCGTCTGCCACTGGCTTGGAGAGGATCAGGAGTTGTGATAGATATTCTTTTAACTCCATAAAAGCCTTGTCGCAATCTGTGTCCCACTTGAACTTGGAAGCCCTCTTCAACACTTTGAAGAAGGGTAAACTCTGATCAACGGATCGAGAGATGAATTGAGACAGGGCTGTGATGTGACCCATGAGTCATTGTACTTCTTTGAGGTTGCGGGGAGGTGACATGTTCTGGAGAACATGAATCTTCTCGGGATTGACTTCAATCTCTCTTTTTGTGATGATGTACCCGAGGAACCTCCCACCTTTGACTTCGAAGAGGCATTTATTAGGATTGAGTTTCAATCCGTACCTTCTTAGAGTGCAACATGTTTCCTCGACATCTGAAATTAAGTTCTTCGCCTGAATAGTCTTGATTAGGATGTTGTCCACATATACCTCAATGTTCCTCCGGATTTGATGCTCGAATACTCGATCTATTAGCCTTTGATAAGTTGTCCCTACATTCTTTAGGCCGAATGACATAACAGTATAACAAAAAATCTCTACAGAGGTGATGAAGCTAACCTTTTCCTTGTCTTCTGGAGCTAGGGTAAATTGGTGATAACCCTGGTAAGTGTCGAGCATACAAATAAACTTACACCCAATGGTGGAGTCTACCAGCTTGTCAATGCGGGGGAGGGGATAACAATCTTTTAGGCAGGCCTTATTAAGGTCCCTGAAGTCGACACAAACCCTCCATTTGCCGCCTGACTTGGGTACCATCACCACGATGGCTAGCCATGTCGGGAATTGAACTTCGCGTATGTGCCCCACTTCCTTCAATCTTTTGATCTCCGCCAGTATCACCTGATCCTGCTCGAGTGAAAATTTTCGTTTCTTCTATCGGACGGGCCGAATATTAGGGAGCATGTTCAATCGGTGAGCCATTACTGTGGGGGAGACGCCCATGACCTCCTTGGATGACCAGGCAAAGACATAATGGTTACGTGAGAGACACACAATTAATTCTTGTTTCAGCTCCAGACGGAGCTTGGCAGCCACCCGGGTGATTCCTTCTGATCGGTCGGGATGGATTTGCACATCCTCCTTCCCTTTGGTTGGGCGGGACATTGGCTCCTCTTGAACAACTTGCACTGAGGTATCTTACAGTCGGGGTGTCTTACAAGAATAGTCTTAACTATGTTGACATAGCATTTTCTGGCTACCAACTGATTTCCTTTTGCTTTTCCTATTTGGTTTCCCACTGGAAATTTGAGTTTCTGATGGAAAGTAGATACCACTGCTTGGAAGGTACCTAACGCCGATTTTCCTAATATAACATTGTAGGCTGAGACCGTATTTATGATGAGGAAGGGTACACATCACGTTCTAATTATAGTCTCTTCCCCTAGGAAGAGAGAAAGGTTGATCTGGTTCATCGGCTGCACCTCGTGCCCGGTGAACCTATATAGAGAGGTGATCACTAGATGCAATTCCTCCTCCTCAAGTTGCAGTTGGTCAAAGGCGTGCTTGAAGATAATGTTAACGGAGCTTCCCATGTCAATAAACACTCTTTTTACGGTATAATTGGCGATCCAAGCTTCGATTACCAAGGCGTCATCATGGGGAGTCTCTACCCCCTCTAAATCTTTAGGCTCAAAGTTGATTGCGGGGTCCTATCCCTTTCTCCGATTGGTGTTGACTCTATAACTTTCTAACCTTCGCCCGTAGGCCTTTCGGACTTGAGTAAAATCTCCGTCTATTGGTCTTACTGAAATCATGTGGACTGTTCCTCAAAGATCCATCTTGCCTTTTCCTTTATCCCTCTCCTTTTCCAGAGCTACCTCCTCCTAAGATCGAGACGAGAATTGGCGCTCTTTTCATGATGAGGTAGATCGTTGATATGAATGACATTTTGGAGTATCATTTTGGTCAAGGTGGCGAGGGTGCCGATACGGTCTAGGGGACCCTCCTCGACTCGGCCAATTCCGAGGGGCTTTTCGCTGATCCGCTAGTTTTCGTAGTTCACGAGCGTACTGTTGACACTCTCGAGTGGAGTGAGTATCTGATTGGTGGAAGGCGCAATATTGATCCCCCACGAGAAACTCTCGTCTCGGCTTAGGGATTAGAGCAGGAGCAACCTCCACCGTCTGTACAATTCTATCATTCCTGCGAGTAAGGTATTCTCAATTCCACAGGGGAAGAGGGGAAGCCTTCGATTCGTCTGGGTAGGAGCAGTAGGCGGCGTTTGGACTTTCTTTTGTCAGATTGAGTTTCTTCTACCTGAATATCTTTTAAGTGCCTAGTCTTGTAACCCATCGAAATTGATAGGGGTTTTCTTAACCAACGATCTGAAGAAATTTCCATCTGTTAAGCCTTGAGAGAATGTGACCTGCACCTTTGGGGTAATGGAAGGAGAGTCTAGGGCTACCCGACAAAACCATTGTAGATATTCATTCAATTGTTCTTTGGATTTCTGTTTGAGGGCAAACATATCATGTAGAGTCTTTTGATATCTCCAGCTAGTGGTGAAGTGTTGCAAAAATATAGTTTTGAACTCCTCGAAAGTATGGATGGAGGAGGTAGGGAGTCGATTGAACCATCTTTGTGTATGACCCGAGAGCGTCGTCAAGAAGATTCAACATTTGATATCGTCAGTATACTAGTGCAACAAGGAGGTGTTCTTAAATTTGCATATGTAATCCTCGGGGTTAGTGGCTCCGTTGTACTCCTCGATTTGTAGCGCCTGAAAATATCGTTTCACCAGGTCAAGTTGTCCCGAGGCAAAGTTCTGGTGGTTCCCCCGTCGATCCAGATGGAACCCCGCCGAGGGTAGCTGCAGGCGACGTGAGTGGTCGCAGCTGTTCCTGTAATACCTCTTGTACCGTTGCAGCAACCAATTTGTTGAAATCCTCCGTTGTCATGGCGATAACGTTGAGTATGTCAGTGTCACTCATCTTATCACCCTAGTTCAAGTCTTAACTCAGTTCCCATGGACGACACCAATTTGATCCTGCCTAGAAACGCCGACAGTGAGCCACCGGTGAGTTGGTGTTGATATTGACTTTGTCGTCGATTGTCGGGCAACAGGAGGATCTTGGGGGAGAGACCCGCGTATGTCTATCTAAGAGAGGCTAGAAAGGAACGATTAGAATGATACCAGGGGGCTCCCAGCGTAGTTACTCCGACGCTCATGTCAGTTGAGGTAGAATGGGGAAGATGAACATTATCCAGGGTCTTTAGATATGCATGCTTACGCATATTTGTGTCTATAAGAGCAGACGACCTTTTATAGGGTCGTGTGAACTTCTTCATGTTCCTCGCGTGTTTTGATATTTTCGCCCACGTTACCCCATTTACTCACTTATTTACTCAGAGTAAATGATTGCGTTCCCCACGTCCTCCGCAGAGTAACGCCCACATTATCTGTGTTAGTCTAGAGCAACAGTTATTTGTTTCGGGAGATACAGAGGATTTTATGAGTGTAGTATAAAGGTAGCCGGGTGTCCCAGGAGCCGAAGATTGTTGGTAGACGAGAGTTCCAAGAGCTGGAGATTGTTGGTAGCCGGGAGTTCCAGGAGCCGGGAGTTCCAGGAACCAGGAGCCGGGAGTTCCAGGAGCCAGGGGCTATTGGTAGTCGGGAGTTTCAGGAACCAGGAATTGTTGATAGCTTTCTTTGATGGTCACTTTCATTTTTTTATTGACTTTTCCGCCATGTGACACCTCCCGTATCGGTATTATTTGAGGTGTGATGGTAAATCCCCGTAGTTCAAGTATAGAGCTCTTGGCAGTTCTTCGTGAAGCTGATTCATTGACCATATTTCACTTTCAAGAATTTTCTTCCATTCTTTCTCGCATCTTTCCTTGGACCTCAAAACACCAGCAACCGTCTTAATGGCAAGTGGAAGACCGTCACATTTCTTGACAATTTCTCCCCCAATTGCTTCTTGTTGGCACAGTTCTTCATATTCTCCATCTCTAGAAACCATTCTGGAAAGCAGCATCCAACTAGTGAGCTCATCCATCCTCTCAACGCAATGAATACTGGCTCCCATTTGTCTCGCTACCCTTTCATCCCTTGTCGTGATCAATATTCCACCAGAAGAACGTTCAAAAGGATCTCTCAGTAGATCCTCCCACACGTTTGCATTCCATAGATCATCTAACACAATGAAGAACTTCTTTGGTAGGAGATGATAAACTATGAGTTCCAATTCAGCCTTGCATCTAGCCTCTCCATGATGTCCTCCAAAACTTCTAATCAGTTCTTTCAACAACTCGTCCGAAAATCTTTTGGAAACACAAAGCCAAGCTTTCCTCGGAAAGTAGTCACGAATCCTGCTGTCGTTGAAGACATTACGAGCCAGCGTGGTCTTGCCTATCCCAATCATCCCTACTACACCAAAAATCTTCCATCCCTCGTCTCTGTCTGTTATCAGGGATTTCACAAGGCTCTCAGAAACCTCTTTAATTTGAGTTCCGACAATGTCAGACTGGATGAATAAAGATGAGGTATCACGAGGGTTGATGCCACTATCATGAATAGAAGGATCGATTTCATGCAACCGAGACATCACATCTCTGTCCTGTGAGACCTCATCTAGCCTATCGTTGATCTCCCTCATCTTGTTGGCGATTTGACGAGCAAGTGGAAGTCGAGTAAAATCAGAAACAGAAGGGAATGATGAATGGCTTACCAGCAGCTCGTCAGCCTTTGTCTTGAAGAGATCGAATAAGTCTTCAACATCGTACATGATGTCTTTAATCTCTCCCTCACCCAAGCGTCGATCTCTGTGCTCCCGTACCGCTTCTTCTCGGTGTCCTGGAGAACGCCTCGAACTCGTAGCGCCCTCCGTTGGAGATTCTAGAGGTCGTCCTTGACGCCGAGGATCTTGGACGCGTCGCTCTCGAGAAAACTTAGAAGTTTGCTCATGCAACTGCCGGCGAAAACAGATAGGATCTCCGGCATGATCGGGATCGGGATCGCAAAGCAGGAAAAGATCAATTGCGATGGTGAAAGCAGTGAGAATTGAGAAATCCTTGTAAGTAAACAAAACAACATGTTCAACGATCAAAAGTCAACGACATGAGTTGGTCATACAAGCGAAGAGCATGCGCTTCTGTTAGCTCCTTCAGAATTTATGGTTTTTTTCCGCTGTCAATTCTAGATATGCAATTCGTAGTGTTCCATAAGTTCAAGCGAATCTAGGAAACTCTTCCTAGAATTCCAAAGTTTATGCTTCCAAATGATCTCTTGCATTGGTCTGCAAATTTTCCTGATCAGGAATTGTTCTTTCCCTCCATTCATCCCTCAGCCTTCGTGTTGTGGATGAATGGAGATAATGGAACCTTCAGTTTAATTATGCTTTCAGATGATCTCTTGCATCGGTCTGCAAATTTTTCTGATCAGGAAATGTTCTTTTCCTACAAGTATGCAGAAACATAATCCAACAACTTGGCATTTGAAACGGTGAAGGTATCAAGAATTCTACAACTGACTTCAGCTTTCTTGAGGGCCATAACAGCCAATTCTCTACGGCTTATTCCAAGGTCCAAGACACAATAATTGAGTATTAATGTGTTGTAATGTTTATCAGGCTAATTATGTTGGTTATAATATTCAAATGGATTATAATAACTCTAGTTGCGTTGAATAAGAACCAAATGTTCATCTCATAACTTATTCACGACAGCATTGACATTATGTATGTTTTTTTAGTTGACATCACACACACAAAGTGTTCAGTTGATTAATTTTAAAATAATTAATTCATCTTATAAAAAGTTTCATTAATATATATATATATATATAAAGTGTTCGATTAATTAATTTTAAAATAATTGATTCGATCTCATAATTTTTTTTATTAATATATATATATATATATATTAATAAAGTATTTGATTGATTAATCTTAGAATAATTGATTCGATTTTATAAAAAAAATTCATTAACTATTAAAGTAAATCGAGAAAGTATACATAGAGGTTAATCTTAATAGTCAGCGTTCTCGGATCCCTACCATGGAGAAAAACTTCAATAATACATTTCAATTGAGTCTCGAATTTTAAATGTCTGATTTATCGTTAGAGGGTCTAATCACGATACTTTACTCCTGGGAGACGATAATGACATCATTTTTTTTAATTGACATTAGATATTTGAACCTTCATCCAAAATGATTTTGGAGTGATTAGTCTGGCCCCATGGAAGTTTTTCATTGACTATTATGATAAATCGAAAAGCATTAATGAAAGCTCATCCAAATAATTAATATTTTTAAGTTCACTTTTTATTAGAAAAAAAATCTCTTATAATATACCGTAATTAAAATTAAAATTTTAAATTTCTTTATTATTCGTTAGACAACAATGACATCATTGAATGGCCTTGAGAAAGCCAGTAATATATAATCAACCAAAAGGCGAAGGCGATGTTGATTAATAACTTTAAATTTGTTTGTACACACTATCCGTCACATCCCCAAGTGTAATTCTTTCGCCCTCAGGATAGGGTATGATTCAATGATAAATATTTGAAATAAATTTGTAGAGGTCGAAGGATTAAATCTTGCAGATGATTTCATCACCTGTAACAATCCTCATCCAAAAATTTATCTTTTGAGTTTCCCCACTTTACCTTCCTCTCAATAATAATGAGCAACCTGGGGGCGTGTAACGATTATATATATATATATATATATATATATATATATATATATATTTCTGAAGTGTAATTCTCTGATGTTGGGAGAGGTACCCATTCCTGTATAAATCTATTTTAAAAGAGACTTATTAAAACCATATAAACAAAATAACTCATATGGGCGGTCCAATACTTTGGATATCATACCCTGAAGATATAATTTTTTATCTCACTCGATGATAATATAATAAAAGACATTAAACATTATATAACCTGATAATCAAGAAATTCATTTACTTTATTTTACATATATTATTTTTTTCTATACAACAAAAATTGTAGTATAAAACATCATATGAAACAAAATGAAATACAACGAAATAAAAGTCAAGTCTAATTAGGAATCAACGAGTTGAAATCTATTAGCAACTCTATGTAAAATTGAAACCAACAATAATATCAAAAGAGTGTCTGTGTCAGCAAAACTAGAGATCATGGGAAGCATATAATAAGAACAAATAGCTAACTTGGTAATCATAATAGATGTACATGAATTTAATATTATTTAAGAGTTCAAAAAAAGTAGTGTAGATGATAATTACTTATTACAACTTGAAATTCTTCTTTACCTTATCAATTTATACATATAAATGTATATGTATAATAATTTTTAGTTTTATGTTGAAATATTATAAATTATCATCAAGTAAGATAAATTTTAATTCTTACTATTTAATCAAAAGATATACGGGTCATCAATAGTATAATTTCAAGATGGTTAAATATCACAAATTATATGAGTATCAACATGCATAATGTAGCAATGGTCTCAAATATGATAAATCAATCAAAAAAATGAATCACTGGAGCCAGTATTCTTAGAGTGTATTAATGTCATACATTATTTAACATAGAGGCTAAAAGTCTTACACCGATGGACAACGACAATAAAGCTTTGTCACGCAAATCATGATTGGTCGAGGGCTGTCACATCACCACAACTCATGTGTACGATCAAATACTCTGGTATAAGGCTAGGCTAATAATTTTCACTTTTAAGATTTTATTTTCCTCATTTATCATAATTATTAAATTCTCAATTCACATATCTTATTGGTTAGTTTGAACAACCAACCCAAGTCAATTTTTAATCATTTATTAAGGTATCATCATAAGATTTACAAGAATATGAGGGTGTAAGTATCAATAGTATGCAATATCAATAGTATAGAAGGTCGCCTCGGGGCAGGGTGTCATGGTTAAACCTTTCAATGATAGATCAGACATTTGGAGTTCGAGACTCAGCTGCGGCGTATTATAGAAAATGTTCTCCTTAATGGATAGCGGATCTGAGAACGCTGACTGTTAAGATAGGCCTTCACGTGCGCTTCCCCAATTTGCTTTAGTGGTTGGTAAAAAACTTTCATTGGGTCGGGTCGGTCACCCCAAGATTAGTCGGGCCAAAGACTTGAATATACGATGTCAACCAAAAAAAATAGTATAGAAGGTCAAACAAATCTAAAGATCAATTATTTACCCTTAAATTTATCTTTTTATTCATGCTAACGAGTCAAGGATAGAAGTTACTCACTTTTATATATAGCAAAAGCTTCAAGTATCAGTAGATCATCATGCTCCCTAGAACTCATCTCTATAAGGATCATATGCAATACCTCAAAATGATATTCAATAAGAATAATAACATAAAATCGGAACATTAATTAAGACTCAAGATTGTTTTGATCTCACTACCGTGTAATTTTCCCCATTCCTAAACGAGACCTCCACTACGATCTCGTTATTAACCAACTTAAATATCAATGAATTGACATATAAAATACCTTGCAATGTTCTTTTGATTGACGAAATAGCAAAGGTATTTTGTTGATATGAAACCCCTAGCCAATCAACCCTTTATTGGTGGTTAGACAAGCTGTAAGAACAAAAAGAGGGTAACTTGCTATGGTTGGGCATGCGTTGATGCCTTTGTTGCTAGAACAAATAAAGAGAAACAAAAAGAGGGGTTGTTATTACCTAGCACAAGAAACAAACTGCTGAGAAGAAAAAAAAATGATGTCGACGACAAGACATGAGGGAACAAGGTGCTGCAAGAGAGGGCATCAATCAGTGACACGGAATCATGATTTTCAATCAGAGGGGCTAATTCAATAAATTAAAAATAATAATACAAAATCTAATTATCCAACTCTAAAATTTCAAAATTACTTTTTTTTTTTGAAAATTTTAAAAATTAGTATAGATCGATTTTCATAATCCAAAAACCTAAATTTTGAATTGAAGGAGTTGAAAATGAACTTAAATTCGAAAATTTCGACCTTAGGATCTTAGTTTTAGTTGAAACAACGATCTGTCAATCCACAGAGTTTATTTATGATTCAAAGTCAAAAAATCATTTGTGATCTCACTTTCTCATAATATTTAACATTTCTACATATGAGACCTCCATTCCGATCTAAATAATCATCCCAACTAACAATCTATAAGATAAAATTTATACTTTACAATTCTCCTTCAATTAATAAAACATGAAAGAAGAAAGAAACAACTTACTCCTCTTATTGTTATTGTGGTTGAACAAAGGAAAAAAAAAAGTTGCTTGTAAAGGGCCGCCCACTGGAAAAAATAAAAAGAAGACCGTTGTTTTTGAGAAAAACAGAGAAGAGAAGATAGGGATGAAAAAACAAAAAAGAAGAGTTTTACCTTCTTTGTTAACAACTTCAACTAGCTTCGATGAGCTCAGCAACAATACAAAAAGAGCAAGGTAAGATAAAACAAGGCTATTCTTGCGATGTCAACAAAATCCTAGAAAATGCGAGAAGAGGAAGAATATGTGAGGGTTTCTCTTGTTGCTGGAAGAGGGCAATAGCTGATGCTTTCCTGCTTGCTAAAGAAGAGAAAGGAGAAGTAAAGAGAGCTCTTGTGCTTGAGAAGAGGAGAAGAAAAAATTATCGATTTATTTTCGTTGGAGAAGAGAAGGAGAACAAGGAAATGGGTAAGAAGAGGAAGAGAAAAATAAAAGAGAGGGATGAGCGAAGGCATGGTGGTGGCATATGACACGACGGGGGTTGCTGCATGCATAGGGAGAAAAGGGTGGGAAAAAAGAGAAGGTTTCCTCAAAAATACCGTAATTCTTTTTAAACCGATCAAACTTGTTTAAACCTTAAATTTGGTTCGTTCATAATTTGGTCAAATCGACTCCAAATCAATCCTGGTTTGAACCAACATACTCCTTATATCCACGCCTACTCGTTGGATTTAGTTTGAACCTGATCTGATTTTTAATTTAGTGCCCTCACTTCATATTCTACGATTTAGTTCATCCATTTATTATTATATATTTTATTTTTAAAAGTAATATTTAACCTTTCAAGTCATGATATTTTCTTGTAAAAGTGGTACCAATGGATAGATTAAGTCGAGGACTTTCTAAATTTGTGGTCAATTTCAGTTTTCCGACATGAGGTGGTTAATCAGTTGGTCAAAATGGCTATGAGGGTTTGGTATTCAGTTTTTTTTTAAAAAAAAACAGAGGAGGCGATCGCACCCCCTCGTCCCCACATGGATATGCCACTAGCAACAACTAGGACTGCTTTCCATTCATCATTGCCAACCTCAACTAGCTCCGTTGGCTACCGTCAAGAAACAGTGCAGCAACTAGGGTGCTACTAGCTGTTGGTTGGGATAAGGGCAACAACTGGGGGATGTTGTGGCTATTGGAGAAGAAAATGACAACAAAGATGTGTGTCTTTAATGAAGGAGGAGGAGGAGATGATGCTTGTTGCGGCTGTGATGGCTGTGATGATAGGTATGCTGTAAAACTTAAGCTACATGGATTCTAAAAATCGAATAAACAAGAATACAAGCATGGATTTTTGTTTTCTTCTAATCATGGCATAACAAAACTATAACAAAACATAAACATGACAAGAACCTGATTGTAGAGTCATTGTCCTTGTCTTTAGCGTTGTCCAAAGAGATCCCTGAGGAAGAAAAAGAAACGGAAGCAATAAAAGAGATCTTCCAAGGGGCTTACGGTTGATGGCGCCGAATCCTCTTGGTCTAATGGAGGAACCAATAGACATCTCAAGATGATACCCTAAACCCTTGGGGATCCCCCTTATATAGGCAATCAATCCGTTATTAGCCCATAGATGATAACGGATCGGGCTAAAGAGTTCTACACATGGGGTCTACATCCAATAATCTGAAACCCAATAACTTAAGTTAGATCACTTAACGGGTTTCGGTATCGCAAGTCTTAAATCATATATGAGCCCACCTTAAGAAGATTTAAAACCAACAATCTATCACTTGGGCTATATGTGATTTATAGATAACACGCGAATGTAACTTTAGTTGATATTAAACTTTATGGGTACAAGATACCTCTATAACAATATGGTCTATTAACTTCATTGGTGTAGGACTAAAGAGATCATAACTACTATATATGATCATAACAAGCCCCAATAGTAATCATAATACCAATGTCATTAATGACATAGATCAAGATATAGATGTGTAGAGTAGAAATTACATGAAATGTGATTAATATATGTCAATTTCCAACTGGTCCAAAGTGACTCAAAAGAGTTTGATCATATTTGCTAAAACTTTATGTTAAACTGCACTAACAGATCATGATCCAAACTTTATGATTTCAAAAAGAATCTATATCACATTTACAAACATCAAATGCTAAACAGCAGTAGTAAATCATGATATTTTATTTCAGAGTATTAAACAAATAAGATTTTCATTAATGTTTTGAACTTTAAGTATGTACAATAATCAAAACAAAATGTTTGTCTTTATTTATCAACATAGAGCAATAAAATAAATAAGACTCTCACTAGATGAATTCTTCTTCCATAAGAAGGACTTTTATATCCATAACGTGCGCATGAAATTCCTTAGGCACTAAGCCTTTGGTGAGTGGATCGACCAACATGGAATCTGTGCTAATAAGCTTTATTATGATCTGACAACTCTTAACTTTTTTCTTAACCGCTAAAAACTTGATGTCGATCTGCTTGGACTTCGACTAATTATGGTTATTCTTGACATAAAGTTCAGCGTATTTATTATCACAATAGATCCTCAATAGCCTGTCAATGTCATCAATGATCTGCAACGCTGTGATGAAATTCCGCAACCAAATTCCATGATTTGATGCTTCATAGCATGCTACCAACTCTACCTCCATAGTAAAAGTGGCTACTAGCGTCTGTTTGAAGCTTTTTCAAGATATAGTCCCTCCAGCAAGCATGAAAATATAGCCCAAAGTGGACCTCCTGCTATCCAAGCATCCAGCGAAATTGGAGTCTGAATATCCAATCGCCTCCAGGTGATCTGATCTCCGATACATGAGCATGTGTCTTTTAATTCTTTGCAAATACCGCATCACTCTCTTTATTGCTTTCCAATGCAACGGTCCTGGGTTATTAACATATTTGTCTAATATCCCTACTATGAATGCTATATCTGGTCGTGTACAAACTTGTGTATACATGAGACTTCCCACAGCTGACACATAAGGAAATTGTTCCATCTCCTTTATTTCAAGTTCAAGACGTGGACACTGCTGCAAACTCAACTTGTCATCTCTTGACACAGGTATGTCACCAGGTGTATAGTTCTGCATGTTATACCTTATAAGCACATTTTCTATATAGGCTTGTTGTGAAAGTCCAAGAACGTCTCTTAAATGATCAAGACAGATCTGTATGCCTAAAACAAAGGATGTTTTACCAAGATCTTTTATTTCAAAATTATCAGATAGAAATGACTTGATTCATGCAACAGACCCTTATTATTGCTCGCAAGCAATATATCATCTACGTACAAAACAAGTATAACAAACTTACTCCCACTGAACTTGACATATATGCACTGATCAACGGGGTTCTCTTTAAATCCAAATGAGGTAACCACTTGATCAAATTTTCGGTATCACTGACGGGATGCCTATTTCAAACCATAAATAAACTTTTTTAATCTACATAGTAGGTGTTTTAAGTCCTCAGACTCAAAGTTCTCTGATTGCACCATATATATAGACTTCTCAATGTCTCTATTGAGGAATGTAATTTTTACGTCCATTTGATATAGCTATAAATTATAATGAGCTACAAGTGCCATGATTACCCTAAGAGAGTCTTTTGTCGAAACATGTGAGGAAATCTCCTTGTAATTAATGTCTTCCTTTTGAGTGAATCCCTTGGCAACAAGACGAGCCTTATACTTTTCGATATTGTCTCTTGAATCTCGTTTGGTTTTAAATATCCATTTGAAACCAACGGGTTTTTTACCTTTAGGCAATTCGACAAGTTCTTAAACGTCATTATCTGCCATAGACTTCAACTTTTCTTGCATGACGTTAATCCACCTTTCAAGGTTAGAGCATTGTTTGACCTCTTGGAAAGATGCAGGATCACTTTTCAACCATATGTCAAAATCATGCTCTTGGAGATAAACATAATCACGAGAAGTCGTGACTCTCCGTTCCCTTATGGATCGCCTTAAAGACACTTGTGCTTGAGGTGGTTGAGGTACTTGCTCAGCAATTTGAGGCAGTACCTCAATCTCAATGGAAAGTTCTTCCAATTGCATTAGATATGACACGGGAATATCTTAGTTTACTACTCCTACTAGATGTGCAATATCCATAATATAAGGTATGGTAACCATACTTGTACTTATTGCACTAATAGTGACCACAGGAGGATCACAAATGCTTTTCTCAAAAAATATTTTCCTAACCTTAGTACTCCCATTGCCCTTAATGAATTTGGCGTTTCCCATTTCGAAAAAGGATCTATTAGAGGGATCATAAAATTTATATTCCTTGAACTTCTCAGAATAACCTATAAAATTGTAGCAAAATGTTCTTGATTTTATTTTCTTTTCGTTAGGCTTATAAGGCCTAGCCTCAGCTAGACAACCCCAGACGTGTAAATGTCTAATGCTAGGCTTTCTACCTGTTCACATCTCGAATGAGATTTTAGTTACTGTCTTACTAGGTACTCTGATAAGTAGGTAATCTGTAGTCTTGAGTGTCTTACCCCACAAAGACTCCAGTAAAGAAGTAAAAGTCATTATACTTCTTACCATATTTTTTAGAATATGATTATGTTGCTCAGCTATACCATTTTGACCGGGAGTACCAAGCATGGTATACTGAGGCACAATTCCACACTCAGCAATGTATTTCACAAAATGTCCTGGACGTTGTTCACCTGATCTATCATATCGACCGTAATATTCACCTCCACAGTCAGATCGGACATCTTTAATTTTCTTACCTAGTTGATTCTCAACTTCGACTTTGAAAATTTTGAATATGTCTAGAGATTGCGACTTCTCATGAATAAGGTACAGATAGCCAAATCAAAAATAGTCGTCTATGAAGCAGATAAAATATGTGTGTCCATTCCAAGATGCTTTAGGGAATGGTTTACATATGTTCGTATGTATTAGTTCCAAAATGTCACTACATCGGTTAGTCTTCTTATTCCTTTTGTTAGTTATTTTTCCCTTAACACATTCTATGCAGACATCAACTTTTCTAGGTGTTGTTTGGATATATATTCTAAACGCCTATGCCACAACATGAAAGAATTCTCGTCGGTTAATTTGCGTTTCATACCTATACTATGCATTATTAGGTTGTTAACCGTAGGAGTAAAGGTGTTCAATTTATAAAGTTTATCAACCAAAGTATCATTACCAATCACAACTCAATTAAAGAAAATACTAAATATTTCATTTCTAAATAAACAAGAATATCCTGATTTGTCTAAACAAGAAATTGAAATTAAGTTTCATTTGAAAGACAATATAATGAATCTATTTTCTAAATCCAAATAGACATTAGTTTCTAAACAAAACCTAAAAACATCAATCGACTCTACTTTAGTCTTCCTTCCATTTTTTGTATAGATGTATCTTTCACCATCAAGCGGAAGTCAGCTCTTAAGACAACTCTGTATAGTGACACTTATGTGAGTAGTAGCACCGATATCTATCCACCAAGTGTCAGTGGGTACTATAGCTAAATTAACTTTCGAACTAACAAAATTTGAATGCCCGGAGAATCTACAGTTTGCTTTTCTTTTTCTTTATTAATCCTCTTCCTCTTCTTGCTCGCACTTTGAGAACTAGATGCTAAGTGAGCATTCTCATATGTCTCAATTTTTAGTCTCTCCTCTTCTTGCACGCATTGAGCTATAAACTCATTCAGTGTTCATTTTTTCTTTTGAGTATTATATGAAATCTTAAAAGGTGTGAACCGTGCAGGCAGAGACATCAAGACAAAATGTACTAACATTCTCTCAGACATATCAAGTTTTAGTTCTTTCAGACTTGTCGATATATTGGACATCTCCATAATGTACTCTCTTACATTTTCTTTACCAGTATACCACATGGTTACCAATTTCGTAAGAAATGTGGTAGTCTCGACCTTTTCATTTGAGGTGAATCAGTCTGCCAATTGGTTCAGGAAACTCCTAGCATCCTCTCCCTCGGTTATTGTACCCTTTATTAATGTTAGTAGGAAAAGTTTCATGATACTTAGACTCATACGATTTAATCTACAGCTGAAATTCAACTCTCTGCTCTATAGTGCTAGCATTGGTCAGAGAACAGGACGATCGTTCCTTAATGCATAGTCTAAGTCTATGCAGCCTAAGATTACACTCACGTATTCTTTCCATTCAGCAAAATTTATACCAGTTAGTATGAGAATGTTATTAATACTAGCAGTAATAGATTGCACTGAAATTAAAAGAGTGTAAATTATGTAAGCTCACGATTTAATTAAAGTCAAGAATATGTATAAGTGAAACATAAGATCATGCAAATAAAAAAAATTAAATGCATATAAATGTGCCCTTTATGAGATATCAAATATAATATTATATTTTACTCTGTGAACTAAAATATAATTTATTAGCGGTACTCTCTAATATAACTTAAACTTTAATTGGCCACACAATTATCTTCCTTTGGGTCAACCCATTATGCACATAATATGACACTTTATATGAGTTATAAATTGGTCCATAACTTACAACAACTTTAATCTGCCACGTAATATGTCTTCCTTTGGGTCGATATATTTTGTGCATAATTTGAACAAAATAAATTTTGAATAATCGTTGTAATCTACCTTTAGCATATATCTGTCTCGGAGCTCCAAAACTGTTGTACTATAATCCTACTGCATCGAGAATTGACGCCAGAACCATCTACTGCAGCAGAATCTTCACCAACACACAAACTCACGACTCATCTTCCATGTTGGTAACGTTTATTATTATTGTAATGTATTTATGTAATTGCACAGGGAAGTATAGGGTTGTTACACTTCCCTCATATTGTACTCGATTGTTTTTCCGGAGGTTTCTCGGAAAAGGATTTTAGTGGATTGTCCAACGATACGATCCAAAGGGTCGTGAGCCTTGGAGTAGGAGTCGACAAAGGTTCCGAATTAAGTAAAATCGACTGAGTTTTTGCTTGTTTGTTATTCTGATTTTCGCTGTGCACTCGAATTCCGAACGATTTTTAAAAACCGAAAAAGAAAATTTTAAACACGTGATTCACCCCCTTCTCACGTGCACTCGATCCTACAATGGTGTTGGTCAAAAGAGATATCGTTGTTTTGATCCAGTCAGTAAAAAGTTATGTCTCTCGTCATGTTGTGTTTCTTGAGCATATTTCATTCTTTTTCTATTCCAGCTAGTTCGCATAACATGACAAAGTCAGATATATTTTGCATTGATCCTTTCAATACTGACACTGAGGAAGTTTTACCCACGACCTCTACTGGTAGCTCAACAGAATCTGGTACTTTGGCTCCTAAGGCACGTGCTCCTCCTTCTTCCACTACTCAATCATGTCTTGGAATTGCGAATAATTCTTTTCTCCACCGTCGTCTGTCCACTTGTATTCGTAAGCCTACTAAACTACTAGATTTTACTTACTCTTGTTATTCTCATTCTTTTGCTTCATTTGTTACATATGTTCATTGTCTTTCTAAGCTTGTGTCATATAGAGAAGTTGTTCGTAACCCACTTTGGTAGAATGCTATGGGTAAGAAATTAACTGTGCTGCATTAGACTCATACATGGGATTTGGTACGACTGCCACCTGGAAAACACACTATTGGTTCTCATTGGGTGTATAAGATCAAAACTAAATCCGATGGATCTATTGAAAGAAACAAAACTCGTCTTGTTGCTAAAGATTATTCCCAGAAGTATGGCATGGATTATGAGGAAACATTTGCCCCTGCTGCAAAAATGACGACTATTCGTACTATGATTGATGTTGCTTTTGTTTGTCGATGGAGAATATCTCAGATGGATGTCAAGAATGCATTTCTAAATGATGATCTTCATGAAGAAGTTTATATGACACCTCCTCCTGGAGTTTTACACCAACCTAATGAAGTTTGCAGGCTTCGTAAAGCGCTTTATGGTCTCAAACAAGCACCTCGTGCTTGGTTTGAGAAGTTCTCTACAGTGATTATTTCGCTTGGTTTTCATCCTAGTAATAATGATTCAGCATTGCTTATCAGATGTACGAGTGCAAGTTGTATTCTTTTATTGTTATATGTTGATGACATGATTATTACTGGTGATGATCCTGATGGAATTGCTTTCTTGAAGTCTGAGTTGGCTCGTTGTTTTGCTATGAAAGACTTGGGTATATTACGTTATTTTCTGGGCATTGAGGTTGCTTATTCCCCAAAAGGTTATCTTTTATCTCAGTCAAAGTATATATCTGATCTATTTGAGCGTGCACGTCTCACTTATAATATAGTTGTTGATACTACTATTTAGACTAATGCTCGGTATTTTCCATCTGATGATCTACCTTTGCCGGATCCTAGTTTGTACCGAACTATTGTTGGGAGCTTGGTTTACCTCACCGTGACTCGTCCAGATATTGCGTATGTTGTTCATGTGGTTAGTCAGTTTGTCACTCCATCAACTACAGTTCATTGGGTTGTTGTTCTTCATATTCTCAGGTATCTTCGGGGAACTCAATTTCAGAGCCTTTTATTTCCTTCTAATTCATTTCTGGAGCTGTGTGCATACTCTGATGCTGATTGGGCCGGTGATCCTACAGATCGCAAATCTACCACGGGCTTCTGTATTTTTCTTGGTGATTCTCTCATTTCTTGGAAGAGTAAGAAACAAGATGTTATTTCTAGATCTTCCACAAAAGACGAGTATCGTACCAATGGCCTCAACTACTTGTGAGATAGTTTGGTTGCGTTGGTTGCTTGTGGATATAGGTATCTCTCTTCATCAACCTTGTTAAATATAGTAAATAAAAAAATGAGTGTTAATTGAGGAATAAGCTTAAAGGAATTTTTGGAAATTTTTCTTGATTTAATCAGAGCTAACTAGAGGAGTTTACGGGGATACAAATAATAGGCTTTTAGAAGACCTATTTGAAATATCAATTAAGTGGGAGTTGATGGTTTTAATTAACCAAAGGTTTAATTTAATAAGCCTAAGTTTTAAACCTAACTTCATTTGTTTCTTTTCCCCAATTCACTCGACACCTTCTCAAGCAGCAATCGATTCATCTCTTCTCCCCTCTTGATCTTCCCTTCGGTCGGCGACTCTTGATCATCGACCATCGTCGTCGACCACCGATGATAGCTACTGTTAGGCCACGCCCAGTGAGAGAAGCTCGTGGATTCTCTTCTCTGATCATAGTCGCCGACCATTCTTCCTCTTTCACTGTCTTCTCTAATTCGACCGCCGCAAGCAAGGGCCATCGCCGACTCGCCTTTCTTCGGCCACAACAATTGAAGGAGGATGATCAGATGTGCCACCGCGGTCAGCCCTTCCTGATCTCCACCTGAACTCTCCCTTTTTCCGCCACTGCCGCCGCCACTCACTTTCGGCCATCGCTGCCAGCCGCGATAGGCAGCGACCGGAGAAGATCAGTCACCGATGAGCTCTCTTGCTCATTCTTGTTCCCCAATCCCTCTACTCCTCTAATAGGTCAGTCGCTGTCCTCACCATCGCCTCTGCTCCTCTACCACTTCCAGCCACCACCGAAGGGTAAGACCCGGTCACTCCAC